>APFE030929547.1:0-11314 GCA_000404065.3 Pinus taeda | reverse complement strand
AAGCTGCTTTATCACCCAAAAAGGTATGCTTCCCAACGTTTGAGATTCAACAATGCTCTTGTTAGCAATTAGCTTTAATTATTGCAATAGGATCTAAGCATATAGCAGCCCTTCATTTATTTTTATTATTTTTAATATTTAAGTATAATAAAAAATACTTTTAAAGTAATATAACTTAGTCATTATTAATATAATGTTTAAAGTTGAAATTAAAATTAAATTTGTTTTTAAATTAATTGTTTGAAAACAAAAAATTTGTGGAGGACATTGCAAGTTAAAATATATAAAAGACAATGTGTCCTATTTTTTCGGAATTTTAGTTATTCATAAATTAATTAATATATAATTAAATTTTATTGTAAATATTTTTTCAAAATATTAATAATTAAATAATCCAAATAAAAAATATGAAAAGGGAAAAATATTACTTTGATCTTTGATATTAATTTTTATGACTAAACAAATATAAAATCAACCTCTTTTAAATCTGAATAAAATTAAAGGTGTTCATTTTGATAGTGTTATGTAACATATTCTTGAATTTCTTCCTATACTAGCACTACTATGATAGTGTAACAAGGCATGATAGTTTCTGTCACTATCTTTGTTCTTTTCCTAAATGGCCGAGGTAAGAATTAATGTTGTTGGGGGTTGTCTTACTTTGTGTCATAGATTTGTTAATTTTATATTATTGCTATCTAATGAAATGATATTTTATTTTATTTTATTTATAATAATGGCATATGATAATTGTTATGTTATATTAATTAGAAGATTATATAGAAATTTATCACAATTTATGTCATACCATATAAAAATTGATGTCAAAGTATAATTCAATAAGTCTTCAAATTTTCTTAATTTTTTTTTTATTTTATTTTTATTTTTTCTATCATATAAATTCTAGGCTTCTATTGAAGTTTCTGTTGAAGTTCTCTATCTGTTTCTTAAATTGATGTCAAAGTGTAATTCAATAAGTCTTCAATTTTTTTAACTTTAATTTTTATTTTTTGTATCATATAGATTCTAGGCTTCTATTGAAGTCTCTATTGAAGTTATCTATTTGTTTCTTATGAAGTCTAGAGGAGAATTTTATTTTAAATTATAATTAATATTGTACAATGTTGAAATGTCATTCAATCGTATAATATTTCATATTGCACTATAGAAGGTTGTTACACAAAGAGATATATCAATGTTAATGGGGTTTCTATAGAGGGAAGGTGATATTGATAAGATCATAAGGGAATTCAAAGATAGATTCGTGGATACATCCAAACATTTTATGGATTTTTTCCTCTACTAGATTTTATTTACATGTGTGAAGGAATTAAGGAACGCCAACCCCTTTGTAAATGCTTGTGCAAATATATTAAACACTATTAAGTAGATAATTTATTTGAGCAATGCTAATAGGAAGAAAGAATAAAGGATTTGATTGAGCTTGAGTTGGTCATAACAGGGACAATAAAATATGAATATTTCGGTATGTATCAATGTGGTTTAGTTTGGGCATATGATAGTGCAACTAGAGCACTCATGGATTGAAGGCAAAAGCTAATGCTGCATTGCCCCCTTCGATGACAGGAGTACCAATTTAATTAAGAAGCATTATAGAGTGTTAGAGCAGTCCTAACTGTAAGACAAAACTAATTTTGCATTGCCCCCCTTCGATCATAGGAGGACCAATTTAATTAAGAAGAATTATAGAGTGTTAGAGTAGTCCTAATTGTAAGACTAATCGTGACACAAGGGATAACACCTAACTGTAAGACTAATCGTTTGATCTGAGTATTGGTTAAGAGGAGTTTGGCAGGAAAATACACCATACTTAAAAGGAAAGATCCCCATTATATCAAAGAAAAAGAAGACCTTCAAGAGGAGTTATCCACTAGACAAGGTATTCACCTAGAGCATTCACCATGGCATGGTAATTATTTACATCATACACAATAGTGTATGTAAGTGGCCACATATATTAACTCAAATAATCATTTAGTTGTATTAAGGGTTTGCAACGAGGGATTAGGATTATGAAATTGTATAACACATGCTCACATCAATGCTGTGATTCCAACAACTTACGATTGTAGGATGAACCTAAGACCAAGCAATGGTTTCTTTTTTAAATAAAAAAAGATGATAAAGGAAGAAGAGGAGCATATTGGTGGGACGGGGGGGAGGGTGGTATTTTTTATAATGTAAATCATTCATATTCTACGTTTAAATGACATCTAGTTTACTAATCCCTATCTTCAATAACCTTTTACATGTTCTGATTCTTCTTTAATTACGCCTTACAACGTTTAATTACGCCTTACAACGTTTTCTTTGCAACATCTGGTTTAATTATGCCTTAAGGCGTTCCCTCTTAAATCAACTCCCTCTCTGCCCAACTGTCATCCTTGTGGGCCATAAGATTATATGTTAAATGATAGCAAAGGTTTCAATCGTTTGATCAAAGTGGTTAAAAGTTCGTTGCGGAAACAGTTTGTTGGTTAAAAGTATGTTGTGGAAACAGTTTGCTTCAAACAAGTCATCTACTCCGGTGTTGAATACCCATATTGGGATTCAACCTGAATCAGAATTGAGTGTGCGCAGATCTGTTCATTTGACCCAATTATTTGTTGTCGATGTGAAGTGGGTTCATCATGATGCAATTTGTCCCACCTTCCCACTCCTGGACCATTTAATGATTAGGCTTCTGCTGCTTACAAATCTCGGCACTAATTTCCATTTCTGACTCTGATTTCTTTCTTGACAGGTAATTTGAATTCGATATGGGATGTTACACCATACTAATTCCTTGAATGCTTTTCAAAAGATGCAGAAATGTCCACAAGGTGTCGTGTAGTGTTGACTTCATGGGCAGTAAAGCATTGTACTAATTCCATAAATGGCTTTGAAAAATTCAGAAAACTCCACAATGTTCGAGAGATGGATATAAAAAAATACTGCGCCTCCTGGGATTGACTTAATGGACAACAATACTATGTGTAGCGATGTTGATGGCTACGCAACAAGTAATCAATAAAACCACTGAATTGCGAATCAATTTTATAGAAATATTCTTCAACCAGTGGCTCTCACCAGGCCTCTCCGGGTCGCAATTTGCCTAGATTTAATTCACAGAGGCATTAATTCAATTCGCATAGATCCTCTGCTATCAATCTCACTGTTGGATCTCAGCGATGACCATCTCAACTTCGTGATAGAAAATGCCAACAATGTTCAAATAGTGGCCATTGGGAGTGTTTTTCTAGATAAGGAATTCCTCAGAGCCTATGGTAAAGTGGGTCAATATGTTGTTGTGAATTCACTTGTCAGAGGTTCTGGACGGTGGCCACTGGGAGCGTTTTTCTGGCGACGAAATTCCTCAGAACCTGCCAGTAAAGTGGGTCACATTGAAGATGGGAGTGGGGTTTTGGATTGGATTTGGAGGGCTCCCTCAAACCAATCTAGCTTTTTTGAATCTATTGCATTTGCAAGCCCAGGGGCACACCATTTGGCTCTAGTAAAATTATTTTCCAACTCTTTGCATTCGATCACTCTGATTATAGGTTAATGGATTTAATTTCATTGACATAGCTCCATTCCTGTAAATTGAATTGCCATGTCTTTTTTTGCCTTATTTTCTTCGTTTAAAATTGAATTGCAACTTTTTTGTGTCTTATTTTCTTCGCTTTTTAAACTAAATCCTAGATCCTTTGCATCCATGGACGTGATAGAGGGATCACAAAATCGAGAGAAATAAGGAAAATAAAACCTCGTTACGGTGCAAATATCGCCTCTATGGATTCATCTATCAAAGGTAAGCATTTTATTGAATGACTATGCTAAGTTTGCAGGGTGTTATACAATTATTGTTCATTGCAATGTGGAGAATAAGGGATTTTTATCAGAAATGCATATCCCTATTTTTCTTCATGATAAGAATGTTTAGATTGCCTTGTATTTCCATTGAATTTCTTTATTTTCTTGTATGATAGTTTATTCAAATAATTTATAGTGATCGTTGTGATGATTCCATGATAAGAGAAAAATCTCCAATACTAAAACATCAATCAAAATTTCCAATTTGTTTAAATACATCTGTTGAATGGTGAACTCAAAGACCACAAACATGGCATATCAAAAGATAACTAGATTTAATAATTCAGTAACATGAATATAGTGAACAACACATAGTAGTTTGGAACAATAGTCAATATTTTCTTATCCACACAATATAAAAGTTACACCGCTACCATTAAGGGATTATAATGGCTTCTCAAAATCCTGAGGCACCCTCTTGGTAGATTCACTCTACTAAAGAACTAGAAATTACAAAAATATCTCTTTGTCAACGAAATCATTGGCCAATATAACAAAAAATCATTCCTCAAGACATGTTCCCTACATAGCATGTGAATCTCCCATCATAAATGGCTCATAATGTGAGAGGTATCGATCACAACTTTCATAAAATATGTCATAAACTTACATTGGTCAGAAATAGAAGATGCCAAGCATCTATATGGAAGGAATTTTCATAGATCTATAAGTCGTCGTGCAAATAATCCTCTTCGAAACACATCTGCCCCTTTTTTTAGGAGAACAACTCTGAGCAACCAAACAGTGACATTCTGTCTTCACAAGGAAGTTGCTCTCTACCAAGCCTAGCTTCTCTCTCAGAATCTTAACATCCCATTTGCAAAGGGTTTCATTAGAATGACAACAACCCACACTTAAAACATTTCTCCACCACTCTCCTAATTAGAAATAAAATTTTGGCTTCTCTACGAATTTTCTCCACACCCATTTAATATAACAATGGACATAGAGCGTGTATATTTATACCTATGTGTTGGAATTACCATTTTATACTTTCATGTTTATTATTTATTATCTATTATTATTATTTGAATTTCTTCTTAGCAAGTGGTTGTGTTTCTTTAGGTTTTAGTGAAAGTATGGGCTCCAATGTTGGCTCTCTTATTATGGAGTATAATTCATCTTTGAGAAATTTTCAACTATTAAATTAGGATAGTCAATTGCTTAAAATATTAAATTTATTTCAAAAACAATTGTTACTTTATAGGTTAGATACTCGCTTGAAATTTTAAACTTATTTCAAAAAGTTTTTGTTGCTTTATAGATAAGGCACAGATGACCATTAACTTTTAATAATTTGTTATTTTTGTGAGGATATGAAGGAAGTGAACAATATACATGCATGCCATGATAGATGAAATATCTACATGTCATCACAAAAGATGTGAATTTATTTTGTTATTATGACCTAAAATAAACTAACATTCATTTAATTTTTATCATTATTCTGTAATTATTCAAAAGCATCATAATAATAAAAATTGTTCTTTTGTTTGAAGGGGATAAAAGCCCTTTCTCTTTGCTCTTGAGGATGGACCATGACTATCCTAAAAGTTTTATGTCCATCTCTCCACCTTACTTGTTCATTTTATTTTGTTTATTCATTTAAGAACTAAATACTTTTAGTTTAACAGATTGTACAATTAGAAGTATCAAATCATACATCAATATAAATTATAACATGTTAATTGGAATTTTGAAATCTTAAATGAACTTGAAATTGTGTATATGCATTTGATTTAACCAATATAATATATTTTCCAACCATGGTTTTTGTGATAATTTCACATTTTTTGTATCTATGTTTATTAGTTCAATTTTTGTATGATCAAGGTGTATGTATTTATTGTATACATTTATTGGGGTGTGGTAAATTTTTATATGCATATTGATTGGTTAACTTTTTGTGTGATCAAGTTGTATGTTTCTATTGTTTGCATTAATTGTTGTGTTTTTTCACTACTTTTTGTTCATGAATTTAAATGCATAATTCCATGTAATGATTGTTGTTTGAGATTCATTTATATGATTGTGTGGTTACTCAATGTGTGACATTTTGAAATGTGTGATAATATCCAAGGGCAGTTCTTTGACCATAGCTCATATACAAGGGTTGCAAAGCTTCTATATCTTAAATGGCTAAACAAGATCTGTTGGACGTGTAGATTTTAATATATGAAACCATTTATATAGTGTTACCTAACTAATTGGATCTCTTATGCAGCAATGTTCTTGGATCATATGCCCATTTCATATGGAATGCCGACATTGATGAAGCGTATCAAGATGCTTCTCAGCAGCAGAAAATGGCGCCCCGAATGGCATGCCTAACCTATCATGGAACTGCGATTATTGCAGCTAGCTCATCAAATCAGGGTCCTAATTGCAATTTTGCTTCAATGAACATAACCATAATATTTGTCATGCTACACTGATTTTTCCAGTATCACTGTTGCAGATAAAATTTTTGGTAGTACAGAATCATCTCTCTATACATATATCGGGTGCCTAAATGATCTTAGCATGCATCATTTGAACAAAATATTGCAGCTAGAAGATTCTTGTATGCGATATGTCTCAATCCTATTCAAAGTTGTAAAGTGTGTTTTCTAATGATCTCCTTGGTACTAGTGGTAATGCTTTTGAGGATAAGGGCAGTCCTTTGACAGGTTACAAGATGGGGCAAATGAATGGAGAAAAATGATGGGAATTGAATAAAATCAAGTGGTCAACTGAAGAAGAATGGGGTAATGATTTGTAGTACAAGGGCAATCCTTCGACAGACTACAAGATGGGGCAAATGAATGGAGAAAAAATTATGGCAATTGAATAAAATCAAGTGGCCAACTGAAGAAGGGTGGAGCTCATCCGAGGATGGGAATGCTCTTTCTAATGGCAGGTCACATCCATTGTAGCAATTCAGATTTAACAAACACCCATTCTTGGATTTCGTGTTTCTTGGCTCTATGATGAAAATAATGAAGGGAAAATACATTTTAATCTGTTACTTGTGCTCTTTGATGGAAGTTTTGTAATGAATGACTAAAAAATACATGGTAAGAGAAAAATGCAAATTATGCTAATTAAGGAATTTTTTTTGCTTGTTGAACTTATAGTACTGAATTTAACACACCGACACTTTACAATAATGAACTAACAATATTCATGATGAAAATAGCAATATGGAAGATTTATCGGCATAATGAAAAAGTCAATATGGGAGATTCCAATCACGTTCCAAGACATTTTTTAAACTGTGGATGTGACAAAAGGTCGTTGTGGAAAGCGTTGTTTATATATGGGAAATCTCTTGATCATTGTGTATAATCCTAATGTTGATAGATATGTCTACTAAGTGGTTCTAGTTAATGGGGTATTGATTTGAGCGTTCCATATACTTGTATTTTTTTATCAAAGTATTATTTTGTTGTATTTGTGTTCTTCAATATATGCCTTATGGTGTTTCCTTTGCAACATTTGGTACAAATGCTAATAAATACCCTTACCCATATTAAAACAGTTTAAAACATTAACTAAATAATCGAAGGAAAAAAACTATAAAAACATAATAAACAAACGCTTCAATCACAAGATAGATTCCCCCAATAGTAATTGATTTGTCTCCTTTTGTGAGCGATTGGAAAGATGAATAACTATAAATATCTCGAGGAAACGATAATAATGAATTTTACTTTATAACTCAATCATGTTATATCAACAATATAGAAAGCTTTTGAATGGTGGAAATTTTGTGTTCTTTCTTATGATGAATATGCTCCGTTTGCTACGAATGTTGACTTTGACCTTTGATTATAGTCTCGGTCGACCTATCTTCCACGAGTGTCTTTCCGAACACGGTGCAGTAAATGGGAGAGGCAACACAAATGTAACACATTTAAGATCAACAAATGTATTTTCCTACGATATGTTTTTTAAATTTATATAATTTTAGTTAGAAATCTTTTAAAATATAAAGATATTTATTAAATAAAAAAAATAAAAAAAAATATATTATATAAGTTTAATTATGAAATTACTTTTGTATATTAAAAATTCATTTGTTCTTTTCTATGAATTTTTTTTAACAAGTTTTGATAAAATATTTAAAGAATAATTAATTTAAGAGATATATTATATTTAAGATTGAATAATTAAATTTTATTTAACGCTTTGACATAAAATTTCCTTTTAAAAATTTTTTAAATATTTTTTTTTTTCCTATTATAAAATTTATTTTAATTTTATTAGTTTCGATGGTTGAATCACACTAACTTAGTTTGAATGTGTTGGAAAAATTTTCTTCTATGTAATTTTATTGAAAATTTTTTTTTAAACATTAAATACTATTAAAACTAAAATCTATTTTAAAATAATTAATAAGTACATATTTTAATACTAATATGAAATAACTAATAATTATATGCCATATCAAATTTAAAGAAAATCTTTCAAAAATTGAAAATTTTAATGTATAAATAATAGTAGTTATATACTTAGTAATTGAAATGGAAAGTGACTATGCTGGTGGGATTTTTAACAATCAAATTCTCAAATAATATTTTAAAATAAATTTGAAGAAGATATAAGAATTATTGTGGTCATGTAATCATCACATTGAGATATTAGAAAAAATTTCTAAAATACAAACTCATTTCAATATTTTGAAAATATTGTATGACATTGTTTATACTTGAACATCAAAATTGGGTAACTTGTAAATTTAAACATGAGTATAATAAATATTATTAATCTATACTAATCTCTAATTTGTAAAATGAACATTTCTTTTAATAATTAAATTTCATAAATTTAAAGTTCAATTTTTACAATGAAAATGTCACATATCATATGTTAATAAACAAACTATGACATTTCTAATATACAATTTTTATGATTATTATATGAGCATGAAATCAATTAAATTATTTAGTTCATGTGGAAAATCTATTAAATTAGTGTATGATAATGGTTACCTCTTGGATATTATATTCTCGTGCTTATGTAAGAAATTAATTAAATTGCATTATTTCTTACTATGAGATGTCTATGCATTAAGCACATAAAATATGTATATATCATTATTAAATACAAGAATAATATTCGTAAGTATTTTTTATAAACCTAACGAAAAAGAGGATGGAGTTGATTCAAATTGAAATTATCACTTCCCTACAAGGAATAAAGAATTAACAACACTTGGTATTTGTTTAATAGTAGTTCCAATAAATATGTTTAATATATACATAAATGTTTCTATGATAAGCATGTTTCTATGATGATAGGATTGTATTTGTTAAAATGATAAACACTTTTTATAGACTGATATGCAATAATATTAATATTTATAACTAACTAACAAAATAAAAATCATATAAAAGAAATGACAATTAGAATATTTAAAAAAAATTACTTTTTTAATTAAAAAATAAAACATTTCAATTTTATTTTCTTTAACTTCAATTTGGATAGGAATTAATTAAATGACCTTCTTTTCTTAACTTCGAAAGTTCTCAATAGGAAATAATAATTCCAATGTTGAACCTCAATAACAATGTGATTCGGGATAAATAAAAAGGTAAAGAAAATTATATTTAAGAATGAAAACAAAATCTTACAAAAATAATAAGTTTTAGATTTATGTATTTTCGTTGTCTATTATGATGAGGCTTTATTTGTAAATTTGAGAATCAAACCATTTATGGTAAAGTATTTATTTACATTAATATATGCTAAAATAGTAAAATAATTGCTCATATGATAAAAATTTATTTACATAATGAAAATTAATGTCAAATTAATACCCTAATATTTTATTGGTTAAAGTAATACTTGGATATGAGCATATATAATTAAAATAATATTATCAAATCATGAAAATATTTGTATTACGATGCATGTAAGTTAGAACAAACATATTTTAAAATTTGATGTTAAATTTATATGAAAACATTTAGTGAATAATAAAAATTGGTGATCGAATATTTCATGCTCAATATAGGGAGAAGTTGTTTCTCCTTAAAACCTTTACATTATTCTTAGATGAAGAGAGAGGAAGCATTCAATACATTTTATCATGGTTATTGTTTATTGTGCATTAATATATTTACAAGATTCTGACTTTCATGTACTCTACATTAGGCACACTTCTCGTTATTTCAACAATGGTAAGTGAGATAATGACGATTTAAAATTTTGCACAACTAATTAGACGAAATGGGGATATGGAGCGAGGTATTATAATATCCACAAATGCATTCATCTCGAAAACCTAGGCTAGATAATTGTTCTTTGTTACTTCTTGCTTGTATTTCATAACATAGTGACTGTAAGATAACAACCAACTAATTTCCTAGCAAACTAACTCCACCCAATCACGATATGTAGTAAGATATTATAATATTGACAAATGCACTCATCTCAAGAATTTGGCATAGCTAATTTGGCCTAGTGGCTTCTTTCTTGTCCCATTAAATCTAATTATGTTGTAAGGCATTCCCCTCTGAAAGACTTCCCTGGAAGCTACATGTCACCACCCTCAGTCATTAGAGTATGTGTTACACAATTGGAGGATTTGCATTTGTTTGATCACGTCGAGGTAGTTGGGTGGTTGGAACTGTTTATTAAAATGCCTATGCATTTAAATATGTTTATGGCAATTAACCCCCTTCTTGACCATTCAATTTAAAAAAATGAAAAATGTGTTGTCAAGGTGAGGGAGGCAAATAGCATGTTTTGAATTGCAGATTCGGGATGGGAAACAAGTATGAATACTTTGTAGCAGGAAGGGTTTGGCCTCTCAACTCCATAGGTATTTCTCTCATGCATTTAACTGACCAATTCATCCTCTTGTGCCCAACACTTCTCCTCGACTTAGTTCTAACTAATTTGAATTACACATATCTACATAAGGGGGGTTTCTTATCAGCATTCAAGAACTTTCACAGGTTCACTGGTTTTCTCTTGACATGTAGAAATTCTTTGCTACTTGCTAGCAGTCTTACAGGTAATGAGGTTCTCTTACCATTATTGGTGTTTTCATGTTGCATACCCTGTCCATATGGTTCTTCACTATAGTCTCTTGTAGAAGAAAGGGTTTCTATATTCGCCTTCCAAATTTCATTGTTTACTTCAGGTTCAAGTCTAAATAGCTTTTTATTGTTGCACACCAGGTATCAATTTAGTTTATTCATGTGTTCGAGATTCGTTTCTTGCTTAATCTAGGTACTTCTCAGCCATTTTACTATCCCTTAGAGAAGAATTTCCTTAAAAATAAGGCTTATATTCTTCATGAGTTTGAATGGATGCTAGTTTCTTCACTTATTTAAACTATCACCAGGGATCTTCTTTAATATCATGATTTAACAAGAAAAGAAACACTCTCCCCTACAACAAATGATTAGTATGCAGGCATTATGGCATAGGTTTGATGCTATGGCTCTGG
>APFE030929545.1:9911-30326 GCA_000404065.3 Pinus taeda | reverse complement strand
TTCACCAATGCCTTCATTGCACAACTTGACCTTCATTCGAGTGCGCCCACCGCGACCATCCAAACCAATCATCGTTTACCCATTTCACCATTTATTTATGAATAGCTAAGCATATCTTTCATTAACACAATGGAAACTTTCAACATTAATCATATTAACATCATTAACGTTCAAGCGCAGTGTGGAATATCATGGGAGGGGAAACTCCCTGTAATTATGAGTCTACACCTATCAATAATGTTAATATTAAGAATTCACATATAATCTTACAGCTGAGGGAAACCCCAAGTTTCACCTTTACACATATACAAATTCACCTTCCTGCACCTATCGTGCAACCTTACCCAGCCACTGACCAATGTCACCCGTTCATCGTTTCATCATGTCGCCCGTCATCGTTCACCCGTGCATGACCGACCATTCACTAATGCCTTGTTGCACAACTCGAACTTCATTCTAGTGCGCCCATCATGACTACCCAAACCATTCAATGTTTACCCGTGTCCAAGGTCATTAAACAACTCATCCGCCAACTGCACGTTTACTTCATTCATGTTTCACCGCACTCAGGCACGCTCACCCAACTTGCGCTACAACCACATTCACCACCAACCATTGACCATGTTTTCATGTTGGGAGCAGCCGCATGAATCGCCCATTGGCACACCTTTGCATGCCAAATTCTTTCCGGTTCACCATTCGCTGATTCTCCCGTTCATCCTCACCTGTCGTTCCTACCACCAGGCACATGCACACGAGCTCATCTCATCAACTCATGCTTCCTGATCTATGCCTTACTTTCACTTCATTAACCATTTCAAACATTTAACGTGGGGAATAAAATTAAATAAACATTCACCAGGAGAAAACCTTCAATCAGCTTTATACAAATTTCCAACATTCAGCTGTTCTGTAGGTCGGCCTCTGGCCGCTACAATGTTCACCCTCACCCAAACACCCTATTTTCACCTTGGATGTTTCTTATGTTCTGCCCATACCCTTCATCTTGTAGCTTCACCCGTTTCATCCTTCTGTCATGTCGACCCTTCATTTGGTGGGTGCTCGCTCCACTAGTCGGCCCAACTGCACCTTCGCGCGATTGTCCAACCAGTGAGTGGCCTCGCCCTGGACCAGCCTATCACCAACCACACAACGTTCCACACCTGGTAGGTGTGCACACCTCGTGTCACCCTACCTATAGCCATTCCACTGAAGCCTGCATTTAGCTCGCTTGTTGTGCGAGCTCATCCGCCTTGCCAAGACTTCCCCACCACAAAGCTAAGTATTGTGGATGTTCACACTTCTTTGCTTCTCCTTCCACGCTCCATCTCTACAATATATATAAGTGTCAACTAGTTTGGGTGGGGGCTTAGGCCATGAGACAAGCTCACCCACCATTCATGTTTTCCTTTGTCGGCTCGGGGTAGGGGCGCCTGCACCCAGGACTGTCCACCTGCCTATAACATGCGGTTTATGCTTAGTTGTATTTTGGTTTTGACTTCTTGTTTTCTCTCAACATCTAGCCACTTTCATCGTGTGTGTGTCCACTCGATAAGTCACCTCCCAGCTCGCCATTTCCCAACCAGTCACTCATCGCTCACCTCTTATTTCCTTCATTTAAATGTGCTCGATAGGCGTGCCCATGCCACCCAAATGCTGCAATAACCTCTCGGCATTACATTCTTCCCCACCTAAGGTCATTTCCATCCTTGAAAATCTGCCTATCCTCCGTAGCTTCCTATTGTAAATATTTCGCTTCCATCTTTAAAGTGAGTGCTCCATTTCCTAGTTATCCTCCTCCAGTGCATCCTTCCATCTAACAAGAAATTCCCGTCTTATGTGACTCCCAATTCTTGTTGTCTGAAGATTCAAAACCTTCTCCATCACAAGGTTTGTCCTGTTGACAATAATTGTTGGTCCCCTTAGTGGTTCCACTCTGTTTGGATGTTCTACATCAAGTCGATATTTCTTCAAATGATTGATATGGAAAACAGGATGTTTCATATGAATATGGCGCAGAAGCTCCAATTCATAGGCAACCTCCCCCACTCACTTCTTAACCCGGAATGGTCCCTCATACTTCCTTGTCAACGATCTCATATTCCCTTTAGGTAGCTGAAACTGATCTCCGGTAATCTTGAGGAGCACCATATCTCCCACACTAAAGTGTGCATCCCGTCAATCCTTATCTACCCATTTGTTCATTCTCCTTGCAGCTTCATGCAAGCACATCCATGCTAACTTGAAGGTCTCATCCCAAGCCTTCATCAACTTCTTCACATGAGGACTCCTCAAAAAACCTCCCATCACTATGGTATCTAGTGCGACTGGCATATGTCCATTCACTAACTCAAATGGACTATACCCTATCGCAGAACTCTTCTATATGTTGTAGTTGAATTGAGCTACATCCAAGAGTTCAGGTCAATTCTTCTGATCAGTTGTCACATAATGTCTCAAGTAGTCCTCCAACAGTGTATTGATCCTCTCAATTTGTCCATCTATCTACGGATGGTAACACAAACTCATCAACAAATCTCTCTTGACTAGCTTGAACAATGTGGTCCAAAATCTGCCTGTAAATCACGGATGTCGATCCGACACAATGCTCAGAAGTATTCCCCAATACTTCACTATGTTCTTAAAGAAAAACTCCGCAGTCTTCTTGGCTCCACAATGTATCTTTATTGGAACAAAGACAACATACTTGGAAAAATGATCAACCACAACCATGATCCTGTTATATAAATCATTCATCTCCATCACCGTGAAATCCAACTAACCTTGCTAGTCTTTAATCTGCACAGGCACCTCATGTGCCAAACCTACCACTCTAGCACTTGAGTTCACAACATTGACTTCCATATTCGATGGGAAAATATTCAGTCCAAATTCTTTTTCTAGCTGTGTCATTATGAAGTTATGCATGCCCCCGTCTCCACCATCACTTGAATGGTCTTGCCATGAACCCCCAAGTCTACGAAACCCAGATTATGAATCCATGAATTCTCCATAACTTCAGACTGCATACGTTCTTGGTCTCTACAATTTCCTCGGATACCAATTGTCATGGCCCTACTTCTCTTTTCATAAATTGGACCTACATGTGGCATCAACCAAACACTTAACTCTTTCATTTGTTAACATGTTTCTCGAACTACGCCTAACTTTCACTTCATTAACCATATTAAACATTTAATGTGCATAATAACATTAAATAAACATTCACCAGCAGAAGACACTTAACCATATGCAAGTAATATTTATATTATAAACCCTATTTTACATTTACCAAGAGGAAACCTTCAATTGGTGTTATATAAATTTCCAATGTTCAGTTGTGATGCAGCTCGGCCTCCAGCCACTGCACCATTCAACCTCACTCGAATGCCCTGTTTACACCTTAGACGTTGCCTACATTTTTCCCGCACCCTTCATCATGCGGCTTCACCCATTTCAGCCTTCCATGGTGTCATCCCTTTGTTCATTGGACACTTGCTCCACGAATTGCCTCAACCGCACCTCCGCACGATTGTCCAAATGGTGGGCACCCTCGCCCTCAACTGCCCTATTGTTAACCGCACACTATTCCACACCCAGTAAGCATGCACACCTCATGTCACCCTACCCATGTTCATTCCACTAAAACATGCGTTTAGCTTGCCCATCATGCAGAACCATTTTCCTCGCCAAGACTTCCCCATCGCAGATCTAAGTCTTGTGTATTCTCACACTTCTTCTCTTGTTTTTCCACACTCCATCTCTGCTAATATATACAAGTTTCAAGTCATCTGGATGAAGGCTTTGACCATGAGCCAAGCTGACCCACCATTCCTGCTTTCCACTGTCAGCTTGGGGAAGGTGTACCCACACCAAGGACCACCCACCCACATATAACATACATTTTATACTTAGTTGTATTTTGGTTTTGACTTCACATTTTCTCTCGCCAGCTCGTCGCCTTTGTCATACACACACATGCTCACCGAGTCACCTCCCAGCTCGCTGCTACCCAATGAGTCACCTACTTCTCACCTCTCATTTCCTTTGTTCAAACGCACCTAATGGGCATGCCCATGCCACCCGAATGCCACAATAACCTATGGGCATTACATTCATGTTCCTCCCTTATGAGAGGCATTTTCTCCTTCTGCCATAAGGTCATAAACAACCCCAGTAAGTCTTGCAATAGTATATGGTCCTTGCCTCTCCATATAAGGTCTCATCATAGACATACATCATATGATCCTCCATCGCATTGGAAAATTGGTTTTGCACTTCCTTGCATACGGCCCATCTACCAAAAGCTCAACTGAAACACAAGTATATGTACTTACTTCATTATAAGGCTCCTCCTTGTGATTTTCCTCAACCACCAATGTCTGCAAACTTCACGATCCTGGTCGAACTTAAACAATTTCAAGTTCATCCTCCATTGTTGTCATATCTACAACATCCTCAACCATCATCACTTTCTCTTCCTTAACATTGCAATCTATAGCTTTCTCCTTCTCATGAATGAAAGCTATGAGCTTCTTTTTGTCAAGAGTTAGCTATTCGAGCTTCTTTCGAAGCAAGTTTTGCCTTACCTTCAACTCCTTGAGTTCTACATCAAACAAGTTCACTTTCCCTGCAAGTCGATAGGCTTCATCCCTATTCATGTCAGAGCTCTCTTCCTTGACCAAAGCACGAATAACATCCCTCGTTTTGAACAAGTCCTTGCTCCATTCTGTAATTATTTGTTCCAAATCACTTGATTCTTAAACTAGACTTCCTTCAGATTGACATGGCCCCGATGTGTGCCCCTCACATTCTCCAAAGGTCATAATACTTGTGAAACCCATTTTCTACATAAAGGACATCAAGTTGGAGGCATGGAGAATGGTATCCTTATGCAGGAACATTATGCAGAAGCACTTGTAGAGGTATCATGTATGGAAATCCAATGAGGTGTGCCAAGGAAGGGATTTTGTGGAGGTGGATTTGCTGATGTGACATGGATATGTTTTACTTAGGAGCCGATGGAGAGGTTGTGCACTCTTGTACATCAAGGCCATGGACTTGGTTGGATTTTGTTAGCAGACTATGGAGCATTCCTACTACATGGAGAGCGAAGGCATCTTGTAGAGACCATTGGGCTGGGACATATATGCTTGCTAGGGTGTTGGTTGGAGATGACTCATGAAGCTCATGATGACATGAGGTTGTGACTTTTAGGGACTTAATATTATGGTGGATTTGGAGTGATGGAGTTTCAATGATGGTGATGCCTTGGTGGAAACACTTGGTCATAGGTTGAGCCGAGACTAAACCAATTTTTACACATGGGTGATAAGGCAAGTGTATACTTGTTTCTGTCATAGAATTGAGGGATGGCGCATTACAGATATGATGGAATTTGCTTCATGAACCTAGATGTGGTATATTGAGAGTGAGGTTTGGTGAGAGGATCTCTTCACTTTGAGGAGATGGATTTTATACATACGGATGAGGATGTTGGATAGATATGGTTGATTTCATGCAACACATTGATACCAAACATCATGGAAAACATGTTGTAGATGAGATGAAGACTACTTCATGGACCTAAGCATGGCTTACTTAGATGGAGATGGATTCTTGATGGAGTTGATGTTATGAAAAAAAGCTAGGAGAAAAGACCGATGATGGCATGAGGATGTGCATTCTTATGGTTCGAGCATGACAGTTGGACTGATCACCCGAGTAGTTCAAATCATGATGGTCAACAATTCACGGAGATGTGTTAGCATTGTGTTGGAGTGTCATGGATGAAGTTCACATGATGGAGACTGTCGTATTATATATGTTGTAGGGATGTTCGCAATATATAGACTGATTGAAGTCATGAATCAAGAAGGTTCTGATTTATGGAGGACACATATTGCTGGATTATGTGGCATTGGTATCGATATATTTGTGAGAAATGGTTGCTAGGATCAAAGATTGTCGAGGGTGATAATGACTTTGAGTGGGAGAAGATGTAATGCCCTAGAGATGTGAGCGGTTTTGGTGAGGGTGCATGACAGAGGAGCGTGCGCGACCAAGCAAAATGACACAGCCATGTGGAGGAAAATGTGAGGCCACATGTAAAAATGGCTAGGTGTGGAGATAGATAGTGGTATATAGGAGAAGGGGGTCCCAGGTGGGGGCGCCCAACCAAAGATCCAATGTGCAGAATGTTAATTTGGTGGGCCTAATGGGTGGTTGGATGGGCTGGGCTGAAGTGCTAAACATGGCGGTGAAGGAGTATATAAACATGTTGATAGGGAGGATTTCATTCACCATCAATCAAGATATCAACAAGCGAAGTGCAAGCAACTAAGAAGGTAAGAAACGTGCAAGTTGGCTGGTATGGAATCTCGGCGGAGGTGTAGGTAGAAACGGGTCGAAGCACCCAAGCTACAGGACAAACAGTGGGTGCCACAAAAATATGTGTAGGTCGGAGGGCGCAGGGCAAACAGTGAACGGTTTAGTGGGCATAGGTCAGGAAGCACATGGGCGGGTGCACACAGTGATCATTCGACTAAACAGTGAGGTGGGTTGCTGGTGTGACGCATGGTGGAAGGGCTAGAGCCTAGTCGGGTGAGATGAGCTCGTGTGTGGGCGTCCGGTGGAAAGAATGATAGGTGAGGCTTGTAATGCCCCAAAGCTATGAACAGTTTTGGTGAGGGCACATGATGGAGGAGAGTGTTTGGGCCAAGCAAAATGACGTAACCATGTGGAGGAAATGCGAGGCCACTTGTAAAAATGGCTAAGTGTGGAGATGGATGGCGATATATAGGAGAGGGAGGTCCTGGGTTGGGGTGCCCAACTAAAGGGCCAACATGTAGAATGCTAATTTGGAGCACTGAATGGGTGGTTAGCCAGGCGAGGTCAATGTGCTAACCATGGAAGTGAAGGAGTATATAAGCATGGCTATGCGGAGGAGTTCATTCACTATCAGTCAAGTGATCAACATGCAAAGTGCGAGCAACTATGAGGGTGAGCAAAGTGCGAGTTGGCTAGTCTAGAATCTCGGTAGAGGTGCAGGCAGACAAGGGGCCAAAACACACGAGCCACAAGATGAACTATGGGTGTTGCAGAGGTACGTGCAGGTTGTAGGGTGGAGGGTGAACAGTGAACGATTCGGCAATGCGGGTTAAACAACACATGGGCAGGCACACACAGTGAGTGTTTGGCCGAACAGTGAAGTGGGTTGGTGATGCAACATGTGTTGGAAGGGTGATTCGGGTGAGACGAGCTCGTGTGTGGGCACCCGGTGAAAGGAATGCCAGGTGACGCTGAATGGACAGTCGAATTGTGAACGAAGGGCATGGAGGTGTGCCAATAGGAAAGTCATGCAAGCACACCTAGGAGGATTACATGACGACACGGGGAAGTGTTGGTCTAGTCGGTGAGAAAGTCAAAGGATGAGTTGGTTAATGTGCCTCGGTGTGGTTGACTGTCTAACAGTGCATGGGAAAATGACCAAATGTTGGGTGAAAGTGGTGGTCATGCCCGAAGGTTGCAATGAAGGTGGAGCTCGTGAGACAGTAAAAGGTGCCAGTGGAATGACGATTCATGCACGGTGAAATGATGATAGGTGGTAGGAATGAAACAAAGTACGACGAGGGCCCGTAGGCCCAGCGATAGTTCGAGTAAAATTTCCCAGTGGTTGGGCAAGGCTGCACGATGAGTGCAGGAAGGTGAATTTGTATAAGTGTAAAGGTGAAACTTTGGGTTTCCCTCAGTTGTAAGCTTATATGTGAATTCTGAATATTAACATTATTGATACGAGCAAACTCATAATTACAGGGAGTTCCCCTCCCATGATATTTCGTTTTGCACTTGAATGTTAATGGTCTTAATATGTTAATGGTATGATGAAAGTTTCCACTGTGTTAATGAAAGATATGCTTAGCTATTGAAAAATAAACTAAGTATAGAAAGTAGGCATAGACCATGATCGTTAGTATTACTAAGAAGAAAAGGGTCGGTGGTGCCGCACTTCCTATAGCACAGTTGGAAGATTACCACCAGTGTAGGGGAATGACAGGTGGTATCAGAGCTACAAAATTCATGACAAGGAGTTGATTCCACTACCCTTCATGACAGGTGGTATCATAGCTCCATATTCTGTGGGCTTTGGTGGTTCAGAGAATCAAGGAAGATTTCCATTTGGCAGAAAATGTGTTTTCCAGGGATTATGACCTTCAGAGAATGGTACGGGAATATATCAAGGCCAAGTCAATTTGAAGGAAGTATACCTGAAGAATCAAGTGATTTGGAAAAAAGAATTGCACAATGGAGCAAGGACTTGTTGGAAACGAGGGACGGTCTTCGTGCTTCGGTCAAGGAAGGGATCTCTGACATGAATAGGGATAGAGCCTATCAACTTGTAGGGAAAGTGGACTTGTTTGATGTAGAACTCAAGGAGTTGAAGATAAGGTAGAACTTTCTTCAAAAGAATCTACAATGGTCTGGGCCGATATACCACCTCTCATACCCCTACACTGGTGGTACTCTTCCAACCGCACTATAGGAGGTTCAACACCACTGTCTTTTTTCTTTTTAACAATACTAACGATCGTAGACTACACCTACTTTCTATACTTAGTTTACTTTTCAATAGCTCAGTATATATTTCATTAACACAACGAAAACTTTCATCATACCATTAACATATCAACACCATTAACATTCAAGTGCACAATGGAATATCATGGGAGGGGAAACTCCCTCTAATTGTGAGTCTGTCCATAACAATAATGTTACTATTAGAATTCACATATAATATTACAACTGAGGGAAACCCCAAGTTTCACCTTTACACTTATACAAATGCACCTTCCTGCACTCATTGTGTATCCTTTCCCAGCCACTAGGAATGTTCACCTGAACTGTCGTTCAGCTCGTGCACTCGTTGCACTTCATTTCATTCATGCCACCCATTGCCATTTCACTGTCCACGACTCGTCATTCCACTGATGCCTTCCACCGTTGCACAAAATCCACCTCGTTCAAACATTTTGCCATGCCCACTACGTTCATCCAATGTTCCGTCATTTTCTCATGCACCATTGCACGTTCAACCGCACCTGGGTGCATTCACCAACTCATCCTCCGACTCATTCACCGACTCATCCAACATTTTTCCCTGTCATTATGCTAGGCACACCGGCACAACTCACCCATCGGCACACCTACACACCATTTGTTCATGTGCAGGCTCTCCGTTTAGCCTCACCCAACATTTCTTCCACCCAACACCCACAAACAAGCTCGTCTCACCAGACTAGTACTTCCAACATCCATTGCACCGCTAACCCGCCTCGCCATTCAGTCGAACACTCACTGTGTGCACCCACCCATGTGCTGCCTGACACACACCTGTCGAAACGTTCACTATTCACTCTGCACGCTCCGACCTACACGCACCTCTGTGGCACCCACAATTCATCCTACAACAAGGGTTCTTTGGCCCCTTGTTTGCATGCACCTCCATCAAGATTCCAGACCATACAACTCGCACTTTTCTCACCCTCTTAGTTGCTCATACTTTGCTTGTTGATTACTTAATTGATGGTGAATGAACTCCTCCCCATCACCATGTTTATATACTCCTTCACTGCCATGGTTAGCACATCAGCCAAGCCCAACCAACCACCCATTCAGCCGTCCAAATTAGGATTCTATGCATCAGCCCTTTGGTTGGGTGCCCCCACTCGAGACTTCCTTCTCCTATATAGCTCCATCCATCTCCACACTTATCCATTTTTACAAGTGGCCTCACATTTTCCTCCAAACGGCTGTGTTGTTTTGCTTCGCTTTCTCACATCCTCCGTCGTGGGCCCTCACCAAAATTGCTCATGGCTCCAGGGCATTAAAACATAGCCCGAATGGGTGGGTTAGTTGGGCAACCCGACATGATAACCATGGCACGCTAAGTGTATAAGAACATGGTGATGGGGAGGAGTTCAACTATCGAATCATCATTCAAACAATGAACTCAACGTGCAAAGTGTACAAGCAAGGGTGACGCATAGAGCAAGGGTTTTGGTGTTAAGGCAGAGCTCCAAGCAGACAAGGGGCCAAAGCACCCGAGTCACATATGATTTGTGGGTGCCAGAGAGGTGCATGTAGATCATAGGGAAAATGACAAATGGTTTCGGCCAGTGCGGGTTGGGTAACATGATGGGTGGTGCACACGGTGGCATTTGGTGAATAGTTGAGCGAATAGGCAATGCGATGCATGGTGGAATTGCGAGCGAATGAGATGACCTCATGTGCAGGTGCCTGGTGGTAGGAATGTTGGGTGAGGCTGAACATGATAATGAAAAATGGTGAATCGGTGAAGTGTTAGGTGTGTAGAGGTGTGCCGACGGGCGAGTCGTGCGGGTGTGTCTTGGATGATGACACAATTGATAGTTGGTTGTGAACATGGTTGGAGGATGAGTTGGGTGAGTGTGCCCAGGAACGGTGAATGTGAACGAAGTAAACAAGTAGTTGGCGGGTGAGTTGGTGAACGAGCTCAGGTACGAGTAAATGGTGAATAGTTTGGATGGTCGCAGTGGGTGCACCCGAACAAAGGTTGGGTTGTGTAAGGAAGGCGTTGGTGAATGGTGGGCTATGCATGGATGAACGATGATGGATAGCACGATGAAATGAGAAGTGGGTGACTTTTCCCAGTGGCTAGGAAAGGCTGCATGACAGGTGTAGGAAGGTGAATTTCTATAAATGTAAAAGTGAAACTTTGGGTTTCCCTCGGTTGTAAGCTTATATGTGAATTATGAATATTAACATTATTGATATGGGCAGAGTAATAATTACAGGGAGTTGCCCCTCCCATGATATTCCACTGTGCACTTGAATGTTAATGGTGTTGATATGTTAATGGTATGATGAAAGTTTTCATTGTGTTAATGAAACATATGCTTAGTTGTTGAAAATAAAAGTAAGTATATAAAGTAGGGACAATCCACGATCATTAGTATTATTAAAAAGAAAAGGGTCGGTTGTGGTGCACCTCCTATAGTGCAGTTGGAAGAGTACCACTAGTGTAGGGGCGTGACAGGTGGTATTAGGGCTCCGTATTCCATGGGCTTTGGTCGAGATTGAAGAAGTTGATCCCACTATCACTTCGTGACAAGTGGTATCAGAGCTACAAGGCTTGCGACGTGGAGCTGATCCCACTACAATTGTGAAAGGTGGTTTCGGGAGATACGTGACGAAGAAAAAAACCTGAAAGGTGATTCAAGTTCACAGGTGATTTCAGTTGAATTTTTAGGGTTGAAGGCTGATGACTCTTGAAGGTGAAGCAGGTAAAGAATACTTTCCAAACGAGATGAGGGTGGTCAAAGGGGAATTTCAATGTTTGAAAAGCATGGGTGATTGTTCGAAAGATGAATCACAGAAACACTATGAACCTATAATTCAAGTGTGTGAACCCTTGATGCAAGTAGGAAGCAACATAGCAGATTTACAGGAAGACATGAATAATATTCATGTGGAAGCTTATGAGCTCAAGAAACATGATGAGGAGATCTAGTGGAATGGTCTTAGTCTTCAAAAAATCTTGGATGACTTAGTTCGACTAAGGGAGAAAAGTGTCATGGCAGAGATTGAAGTCATGCAACATGAGGATGTGATGAAGATGGACTTTATTGATAGAAAGGCCATTGTGATAGAGTAGGATGAGCTCGATTACATTGACAGACTTGGGGACTGCCACTGAAACAATTAGACGGATGTTTAGAGGCTTAGTTCGATGCAGATAGAAGGAGTTAATGGACACTTGATTGGTGCATTTAAGAAGAATTCGATGGAGGATGAGCTTGAAGGAAGTCAAGCCGAACTAGGATCAAGTTTCTTAGAAGAGCCCAACAAGGAAGTGAAGTACCTTAAGAAGGAAGCCATGTTCAAGCATAAATTGATAGACTCTTCTGAGGCCGACTTGTTGAAAAAGGTTGCTGATGTAAGGTGCAAGATCAAGCCAAAGGAATATGGTAATTCCTTGAAGTTGAGTTTTGTGCAGGTGAACATATATGGCTAGAGATTTGAAGCTTTGGTGGACAAGTGAGCTACTTATAGTTTCCTGAGTAGGAAAGCAGCAAAGTCTTTTGGAAAGAAAGTTAAGATAAGAAGAGAGTGGAGTGCTTCCAAAGCAATCAAATCTACCATGAAAGTTGTTTCTAGTGTGATGGAAAACACTCAGGTGAGAATCGGCTCATGGTTTGTAAAGTTGGACTTGAGGATCATGGACTTGGATGATCATTCTATGGTTTCTAGGCAAGATTTTCTAAGACTTTCACAAGCCATACTGATGGCGGACCGGGACGTTATCTTTATCACAACTGAAGGAATAACCATGTTGGTTCCGATGAATAGAAGAAGTTGGTTGGGGTATATACCAATGATGGCTTATATGACTCTGTATCCCAAAGATCTGAATGTGAAGCATGAGGATGTGGAGAAAAGAGGACTTTGGAGTATGACTCAAACAATGAAGGAAGAGAAGTTAGTTGACTTCATTGCAAGAGCGAAGAAAAAAGAAGGAAAACAGAGATCAATCTCACGAATCTTGAAGCACTTAGCAGGAGCATCTTCTACCAAATATCTTCACAATGGAGTTGCAGATGAAGGATGTTCGAATACTTCTTCAGTGACATTCGTTGGGGAGGATTATGCAAGTAGGGATCTTCCTAGCATAGTGGAGTTCTGCAGGTATGCCATGGGAAGATATGACTTTAGGTTGATGAAAGACAAGCTTGAGAAGCTTGGGTGTACACGTGAGGAGGTTTAGGCTATGCACAAATACTTGAGGGCCCAACATCAATTTGATACATGGGTGGATGAGAGTCAGGGAGGAAACTTCCTCACCCTAATTTCTCGATAGACAACCTTGGAGGTATGTTGGTCCAGGGACATTTTTTGGAAGGGGCTGCACCACCTTGACAATGGGCCTTGGAGGAGGGTTCTACAATGGTGAAGTGCATCAAAATCCTATAATGATACTAATAAATTCTCCCAAATCTTCCTTCACAAGTAAAGTTTCTCATAATTACCTTGAACAATTCTTTGTAGGGTTCAAGGGGGTATTCCCTTGGTACAATAGCTCCATAACCCTTATTTTTATACCTTGGTTTAAAGAATTTTTTGTAGTTGTCTATGTCACAAGGCATTCCCTTGAACAATTGTTCTCCTTGTAGAGGCATATTTGTTGCAGCTGAAATTGTCATATCTCATGTCAAGAAAGTGAGCTCTCCAGTCTTAACATCCAACCAAGTGAAATTCAAATAAAACGCCTTAGTGAGTTGTACAATTTATCATTTGATCTTCTCACAAAGTCCAATGCATCCAACTTGTTCAAATGAAACTCTAATTGCTTGGGCTGAGTTGACTAAGTTGAGGTATTAGGGCTCAAACCTAACTATGTCTCCCTTTTTTTCTTCCTATCTAGAGTTGTCATTATTTTCACAACAATGATGAACTCTAGGGTTTTTGAATGTAATTTTTAGTCTTTGCCAATTGAGTGCAAAAGTGGAGTAACAATGATGAAATGGAGCTTTAGGTTAGGGATTTTATGACAATTTAGGATGGAAAAACCTATGTAGCATTCTTTAATAACAAAAATCACCTCTAAAACCCAAATAATAGCTAAAATTTTCTTTGCTCATAATGGGAAAATTAAAAACATAGGTGCATTGAGAAAGTGCAACGCATTGAATACAATTGTTTTCTTGATCTTTTAGGGCAACATCAACAAGATATGAATCTTCATAGCACTTAAATGGAATATGAGGCTTTAAAACTATGGATGGAAATCTAAGTTTGATGGAGGTGAAAACGCAAAATGCATTGATTAAGGTAAAGCGCAAGATATTCTCCATGCCGAGACAAAAAATGCAGTGAGATTATATACTCGAGGTTTGCAAGGTATTTAATGCATTTTTCTCAACAAATATGGGTAATTTTAACAACATTTAAGACAAATTATTCAATGAAATAAGATTCATTTGAAAGAGCACAACATCTATCTGTGAGTGCAACACCTATGTGTGAGCACGATACCTCCCCTGTATATTTTTCTCAATGAACCCCCAACGATGCCTAACAACCGCTCGATGGAAGAATGAATGACTGTATGGTATTTTTGGATGTTAAACAACCCTTTAAACGATCAAGGTGACTAAAACCACATTTCAAGGGCAATGATTGTAATTTTGGACCTTAATAATGAAAGCACAATAAGTATGAGAAGAACAATGTAGCTCTCGCAACTACTGTAGTAGGGTGATGTCATGAGACAATGTGATTTCACTCCCTAATTGACCATACTGGCCCTACAAATATGTGTGAATGATAATAAGACAATACATTGTGACCTCACTCATGATTTTTTATGAGACATGCCACTAGGCTAACCTAACTTAACTTCTTAGTGAATTAATAACTATCTACTTGATATTTCACACACCCACAAATTACTTTAAAAATCGAAATATTTCATTTTTTACTAAGATTAATAGCTTGATCTGGAAGAGATCATAGCCCAACCTTTATACATTTGCGAAAATAAATTTAAATGACAAAGCTTGTTTTTTTACTACTATAATATAGGGTACAAACACTACTCATGAGTCATTTTCATTCATGAACCAAGAGAGGGTAGAGGAATTCAAAAATTCTATAGAAAGAGGGCATTTGAGAACCAAAGAGAAGGCAATGTTATGCTAGAAGATTTTCTCTCAAGACAATACTACATTTGATTGCTCAAAATAACGAGCGTTAGTATGTTGATGAAATTGATTCTAGGCACCCCATCATTTTAATGGAAGAGGAGTTCACCATTGAGAGAATCTTCATACTTATTTGATAAACAGGAGAAGCTTACAAAGAGATTGAGGAAAGGAACCTCCTTGGTTACGATCTTTGAGCACCATAGCTCAAAATTCTCTTCAGGTATTTTGTATTCATCTATTGTGTTCATCTTCTACTACTAGGGGTTACTAAAGGGAACCATTTTCCATTACTTTTTTGACTTGTATTATTTATGTGTTTATCTCTTTGTTTCTATTTTATGTTTGTATATGAATTTCTTTCACCATTCATAATTATTTATTTCTTCATGCTTTTCCACTAAAAACAACCAATCTATTTGTATTTCTTTGGAGGGAGAAACCAACTCCTGGGGTGTCGTTTAGTACCCCATTGCTACAAAAACACAACTACAGTATATAAAAAAACTAATTTATGTTTTTACATTTTCGTTATATATATTTTCTAACATATAAAGGTTAGCAAATGTTGCAATGTTTTCATGTTATGATTCTATAGTTGTTATTTCTATTTGAAGAAATGTTTTTGTTATTTAAACTTGTCCTTTACTAGTTTATTATGAACAACTTAGGTGAGTTTTATATCCATAGTCATATGGGTATACTATAATATACGTATATCAATGGTTTTTCCTACTTTAAAACATTACACTTTACATGTTTTAACATTTGATATCTCACACAATTATGACACTTTTTTTCTACAACCAATCTTTTTCTTCATATAAAAATAAAATTACATTACCTCCTAACAATAAACTATCAATGCACATAACAAAAAATAATCATACTCCCATAATTTTGTGTAAGATAAATTAAGAGTAACACAATTGCAACAATAAGTCTTTTTCTTTCTAGCAAATTAAATAAACATTTAAACATAGAAATGAAAACCACATACTTGTAATTTTTCTACGAAAGTAAGAATTAAGCACTTGGATCCTCGCAACCTTGACACAACTATGTGATAATGTCCCCTCAAGTTATACAAGGCATGAAGTTCCATTTTCATTTGCTGAGTCTTGTTTCTCTGAAGTCTCTCCAATTATTCTCTGAGAATGATGAGACAAAAATTAATGAAAACAAGAGACATTATCCATATGGTAAGATTTTGGCGGTTAATAACTATATCCATGTCACCAATGTGTGGAAAGTAGTTGGTATCTCATTAATGAGCTCTCACTTCTCACTCTTGAGGACAACTTCATGTCTTCTAGGAAACAATTAATTGGCTAATATCATAGTTCCTTAATTAAATATAACCACCTTTATTATATGGCTAGAACTTATTTATGGATAATAATAATTTCATTCAATTAAATTTCAACCTTTCACTCTTTTGGCCATTTGTACTCAGCCATTGATTTCTGAGATTTTCTTTATTCAAAAAAATAAATATAGGAATTTATAGGGTAACTTCCTTAGACAAAAAACCAAAGGACACCGCTCACAAATAGATCACAGATGAATACACCAATATTCTTGATGTGGTTAAAAACCTCAAAGAGGGAAACAATCCATGGCCTAAGCCAACGTGGCTACATCAAACAATTTATTAATAAAAGAATGAAATTTACATAAGCTTCTCTCATGAACGGTTACTGTACAAATGACTCTCCATGCTCTTTAAGTAGAGATCATTGACCAATTGGGTATTAAGCCACGGATCAAGTGTGCATAATACCAAGGAGAGAATGAACCATTGGATCACTACATATCATGGACATCAGATTGTAAGTTACAAAAGTACATAGTAAAGAAACATACTTTACCTAACTCTACACTAGTCCAAGTTATAACTATTTCCTATGGTTGGAATATCCTAACCTCCCCCCTTAAGAACAACTTGGGATAGGATTGAAGGATGTACAAATATGACACAATAGGAGCAGGAAGGAGGGATTAGAGCATATCACCCTTCAGTTACAACCATAAATGGAAGTTTAGTAAACATCGCCTCTGTGAGAGCCTTTGTAAAGATGTCTGAAACTTGATCATCTATTGAACAATATTGCACTTCATGAACATTGTCATGAATGAGCTTTTTGATGAAGTGAATGTGCGGTTCAACGTGTTTGCTGCACTGATGTTGGACTGGATGTTTACATAGTTAAATGGAACTTTTATTATCACACCAAAGTGTAGTCGGATGCTGCTACTGAAAGCCAAATTATAACATGATCTAACGAAGCCACAGGGCTTCCTTACTAGCTTCTATCACATCGTGATACTTTGATTCTACTGAAGAAAGAGAAATTGCACTTTGCTTCTTTTAAGCCCATGTAATAGGTCCTGAACCAAGACTGAGCACATAACCTGCAGTATGATTTTGATCCTCAGGGTCACCAACTCAATTGGAATCGGTGAAACCAACCAATAAAGGAGATGCTTCTGTACTATAATGAATCCCAAACTGAACTGTACCTAAAACATAACGAGGTATTATTTTAGCTACTTTCTAATGACTTTCATGTGGGTTTTTCATAAACCGAGCAATGAGGCCAACAACAAAGGAAAGGTCAGGATGGGTATGGGTTAGATACAAAAGTTTTCCTACAAGTTGACAGTATAAGGTAGCATCAACTTCAGGGGAAGTACAAGTGATTGAAAGTTTGGCTCCATAATAAAAGGGAGAAGGGGCTCGCTTATAGTCTTCCATGTGAAAATGGCATAGAAGATCACATGCGTACTTTGACTCGGAAAGGGAAATACCTTCCTTGGATTTTAAGACTTGAAGACCAAGAAAATAATGCAAGTGTCCTAAGTGTGTCATTTCAAACTTATTTTTAGGTTGGACTTCACATGGTTTATAAGGTTGGGATCACTACCAATAAGGATAATATCATCAACATAAAGAAAAAGAGTGATAAGAGACTTTCCCACTTTCTTGGTGTGGATAGTATTGTCAGAATGACACCTAGAAAAGTCAGTTTCTAAAAGAAAGCTATCCATTTTGGCATATGAAGCCCAAGGGGTTTTCTTTAGACCATAAAGGGATTTCTTAAGCTGACATACAAGACTAGATTCTATTTGTATAAAGCGAGTAGGTTGTTCCATATATATTTCTTCATGCAAGTCCCCATGCAAGAACTTAGGTTTAACATCCATCTGATGGACTTCCCATTTGAAAGAGGTAGCAAGGGAAATAACAAGGTGGATGGAGTCCATTTTGGCAACGAGGGAGAAGGTTTGAGTATAGTCAGTGCCTTCAACTTATGAGAAAACCTTAGCAACAAGAAGAGCTTTATTTTTATCAACTTTGCCATCTCGTCCATACTTGGTTCTCTACACCCATTTTCATCTAACAATTTTTCGTCCCTTTGGAAGAGGAACAAGATCCCATGTATCATTTTCTAATAATGAACGATATTATTCATTCATAGCTGCATCCCAATCTAGATGGCCTGAAGCTTCTGCAAATGTGTCAGGATCATAGTTGGTTGAATCTTGAGCCAGTAAAGAAGAGGCTCTATCAAACTAAGAACATGCACATCGTTGATCTGTAGGATCACCAGCAAGAGCACCTATTGTAACCCGAGCAACATAGACCCATTTTGGAAGCTGAGGAGTGGAAGAAGGATCTTGAGAAGGTGGGGGATGACTTTTGTCCTCACTGTCATCATATGAAGAAGAAATATTTTAAGAAGTAGATGGGATAGAGGGAGGTGGCACATCTGCCAAACTAGGCTCGTAGGATGATATATTTTCAACAAACTTTACATTTCTTCTAATGATAACTTTTTTTGACTTAAGTGGAATAAGTCTATATCCTTTGAAATCTTCAGAATATCCAACAAAAATACATTTTTCTATCTTAGGTTCTAAAGCTTTATGTTTGTCATCTGGAATATGGGCCCATGCTTCACTTCCAATAACATGAAAGTGACTTACATATGGTTTAATTGAGCTCCATGCTTCTTCTAGAGTGATATTCTTTAAAACCTTAGTAGGAGTGTGTTTTACTATGTAATTTGCACAGTGAATTGCTTCTACCCAAAAATTAAGACCAAGTCCTTTAGATTGAAGCATACAATTAGCCATTTCCTTTAAGGTGTGATTCTTCCTTTCAGCTACATGATTTTGTTGTGGAGTGCATGGAACAATATGTTGCATTTGAATTCCATTCTGAGTGCAAAAGTTGATGAATTTGTTGCTAACTTATTCTTCGCCATTATCAGATCTCAGCTTAAGAATTTTATGTCGAAATTGTTTTCAATGAAGGCCTTAAAGGCCAAGAACATGTTAAATACTTCACTCTTGAGTTTTAAGAAGTATACCCAAGTGCGTAAGGAGAAATCATCAACGAAAGTTAAGAAATACTTGTAGCCAGAGAATGAAACAACTAGAAGTGGAGCACATAAATCACTATGCACAAGGTGTAAAGGGGCTGAGGCATGCCAAGAGGCACATTTTTCAAAACTATCCCGATGATGTTTTCCAGGTAGACATCCGGAACAAAAACCATCTCAACAAGATACCATTGGAAGACCTGTCACCATATTTTATTTACATAGATTCTGAAGGGAGCGATGGTTTAAGTGACCAAATCGCTCATGCCAAAGTTTTCTCACTTCATCATTATAATCAACAAATACTCAGGGAAGATTTGATGACCCAAAGTTTTTAAACTTACAGAAACTTGTAGAATCATGAGCAATGACAATAGCTAAAATATTTGTAGGATCTGTCAGGTCCTTAATTACAACATCATGATGTGAAAATTCAATGATTTTACCTTCACATGAATGAGTTATCTAATATACAGATAGAAGGTTGTAGGATAAGCTTGGAACACATAATACATCATTAAATTGACCATTGTCTAGATGAACAGTTCCAGTCCCTACAACACTAAGAAATCTATCACCACCAACATATATATTTTTGGTGTTACAATCATTTAAAGAAGAAAACATGGCTTTTTCTTTGGCAGTGTGATAAGAAGCTCTAGAATCAATGAGCCACTCATGAGAATGAGATGAAGAAGACACATTTAGTTCATAACCAAACCGAGATGCTTGACAACCACATGCAGAGAGTGTTATTCCTGAAGATGAATTTGAAGTAGAAGAGTGCTCCAAATGGATGTTATGCTTCTTCCTTGCTACTTACAAGACTTCCATATTTTTAAGCATTTGGATTCTAAGTGGCGATCTGTTATTGGGAAATCTAGTGTCCATTCAGAGCTTCTAGTCCCACTAAGATGGGTAGCTATCTTAGAAACAAAGAAGCTAAAGTTTCTTTCATTTTCCTTTATGAGAAGTAGATAGGAGAGGAGCAAAGAATACCAACCTCAATCTTTCGCTTGGTTCCTTGCTTGTTCCTTCTCCCCTCTGACAGATCTTTGTCGCTCCTTCCTTGCTTACCCCGCTTCAAAGAGTGCCGGTAAAGTCAAAGCAGCATAATACCTTCAAATTACTAGGATCTACAGTCATAAACAATATAGGACCAGATATATATTGACCACACAAATGCACATATCATCAAACATACAAGAATGTGGAGGAAAACTTGAATAGCTTTATTGATAGAAAGAGTAGAAGAGAGGATTACAACCCATTGATCTAACCCAGTAGCA
>APFE030929544.1:0-47657 GCA_000404065.3 Pinus taeda | reverse complement strand
AGAATTCCCAGCTAAAACAAAAGATTCTTATGGAATTGCACACTTCTCCCTTAGGAGGGGACTCAAGATTTTTAAAAACTTACCACAAGGTTAAGAAGGAATTTTTTTGGGATGGCCTTAAATCAGATATTCAAAAGTTTGTGGCGGAATGTTTGGTTTTCCAACAAAATAAAGTTGAAACAATTAAGACGCCAAGTCTATTACAACCTTTATCCATTCCAAGCCAACGTTCGGAGGAGGTTTCAATGGATTTTATCACAGGTTTACCCAAGTCTGAGGGAAAGAGTGTCATCATGGTGGTAGTTGACAGACTTACCAAGTATGCACACTTTTGTGCATTATTACATCCATTTAAAGCTAGTACAGTTTCTACTGCATTTATGGAAACAATTCAAAAGCTACATGGAAACCCAAAGATTATTGTAAGTGACAGAGATCCCATTTTCACTGGAAATTTTTGGACAAATTATTTTCTTGTCTTGGTACTCAGTTAGCCAAGCCCACACCTTAATCTGATGGGGAAAACTAAGATTAGTAAACAAATGTTTGGAAGGATATCTTCGTTGCTTTGTATCTGATAAACAGACACAATGGGTCAAAGGGTTGCCTCTGGCTGAATGGTGGTATAACACTTCCTTCCATACAGCAACAAAAATGACCCCATTTATGGCACTTTATGGGTATCAACCACCATCCATCACATCATATTTAAGAGAAAATTCTAAGGTTCGAGTAGTGGAACATCACATCGAACATCAACAACAAGTCCTCCAACTCTTAAAGGATAACCTCGTGTTGGCACAGAATAGAATGAACAACAAGCAGATCAACATCGCAGTGAAAGAAGTTTTGTTGTAGGTGATTGGTTATTTCTACGGCTACAACCATATAAGCAAATGTCCCTCAAGCAAGCTAAGAAGGATAATAAATTATCACCAAAGTATTATGGTACGTACAAGGTGTTGCAAAAGATTGGTACTATGGCATACAAATTGCAGCTTCTTGCAGCTTCTCGAGTGCACCCAGTTTTCCATGTTTCATGTTTAAAGAAGGTTATATGCGACAAGCTCCCAGTGCAAACAATATTGCCAGAACTTGACAAGGAAGGAAAAATTATATTGGAACTGGGAGAAGTCATAGAAAAAGAACTCGATAGCTACGAAATCGATCAATTTCGGAGTATCTCATCAAGTGGAAGAACTTATATGATGAAGATTCCACATGGGAGGATGAGAATTTTATAAAAAAGCATCCAAAACTACTCAAGCGTTGAGGACAACACATTTTTGATGGAGAGGGGCATGTTAGGTCCTTATAATACTAGTGATTACCTAATTACTATTGTAATTATATTCCTTATTAATATTGTTGTGCCCCTATTGTCCCCATATTGTTATTACTATGCCTCATAGAATCCATCTATTGTTATTTTTGTGCCTTTATATTATTATTGTTAGGTCGGTTGGGTTATATTGTGACTCGTTAGATTCCTATATATAGAAAGGAGGTTTTGTCATTTGAATCATAAAAGAATCATTCATTTGTGTAATGTAAAGGAGGTTGTCCCCTCGAAGAGGCTGAATTATAAGGCATTGATCTATCTTTTCTATCTTTTTGTGTGTTGGTTTCATAACAGTATGCCAATGAGAAACTAAAGAAGTTCAACATGGAGAGAAACAAATTGTTAGGCCCCTATACTCCCAGTGCAACCCCTTATTGTTATTAGTACAACCCCATTATTATATTGTTGTACCCATGTAGTCCCTACAATGTTACTATTATGCCCCATAGAAGCCCATTATTGTTATTATTGTACCCTTACATTAGTATTGTTATGTCGGCTCTGATTATATTATGACCTCTTAGACTCCTATATATAGAAAGGAGGTCTTGTCACTTGTATCATCTAGGAATTTTTCATTTGTCTAATGTAAAGGAAGGTGCCCCCTCAAAGAGGCTGAATTCTAAGGCGTTCATCTATATTTTCTATCTTTTTGTGAGCTGGTTTCATAACAATTGGTATCAAAGCTTTGGATTCTAGGGTTTCGCTGCTCCAAATATGTCATCGTGGAATTTTCACTATAACTTTTTTTTGCAACGTTTTAGAAGTGAAATAAAAACACCCATTTGAGATGAAATCGTACTGAACCTCAAGTCTGAATTTTAGAGCTTTTCACTCTATATTTGCAGAGATATTATCTGAGGAAGTTGGTCTTTCTGCAGACTCCTAAATTACATACAAAACAGGTGACCTGGGGAAAATCGTCATAACTTTCTCTCTGAGCAACAAATTAAAATTTTGTAAGAATTTACAGAAAGAAGATGGATTGTAGTTTTTTGTGCATAGTTTTTAGATTCGAAGGTCGAAATAAGGACACGTGGCACTTCATACAAGTTCGCTCTTCTGGAAAGGTCTATAATCAGGTCATCTTGGGAGATTGTGCATAACTCTTCCTTGGAGAATCCAATTTGGATCACACTTGCAAGGTTAGAAAGAGGACTCAGAGGGCTATTGTAGGAGAGAATTTCATAAATTTGAGATCTGAAAGTACAAAGTTACTGTCATTTCAAGATTAAGCTCTTGAAATCAAGAAAAGGGTGATATGAGTAAGTTTGATGGAAAGTATCCAGTAAATTGGATACTACAGATGGAGCAATATTTTGATCTACATGGTGTACCACTATTACAAAAGGTATGCATTGAATCTTCATATTTAGAACCGGATCAATTTTTATGGTATAAAGGGATTTGTTCTCGTAAACAACTTGTTACGTGGTCAATTTTCATGGAGGAAATGATAGGACATTATGAGGATATAAAGAGCAACACCACAACAATTGGAAGAAGAAAGAGAAAACAGGCTTTGTTACAAAGTGGAAAGCAAAATTATGGAAACAAGGAAGTCTACCCCTCACAACTATAAAGAGGGAAGTGTTGTTTCTCCTAGCCTTCCACAACCTACAAGGGTTACACCACAACAACTAGAAGAAGAAAGAGAAAAATGGCTTTGTTACAATTGTGATAAAAAATACATTAAAGGTCATAAGTGTGTTGAGAAGAAATTATTTTACATTGATTGTGGAGAGGAGGAAGAAAAGGTTCAAGAAGTGAAAGATCACATCGAGAAAGAAGAAATGAATCTAACCATATCTTGTAATTCATTGGACGGAATTGCCACTCCTCAAACTATCAATATAGAAGGACAGATCAAGAAGAAAAATGTTCAAGAATTGAAAGATCACATCGAGTCTCAAGAAATCAATCCGACCATATCTTGTAATGAATGGGAAGAAATTACCACTCCTCAAACTATCAAGATAAAAGGACATGTCAAGAAGAAAAAGGTTCAAGAAGTGAAAGATCACATCAAGAAAGAAGAAATGAATCCAGCCATATCTTATAATGCATTGGACGGAATTACCACTCCTCAAAATATCAAGAATAAAAGGAGATATCAAGAAGACAAATGTTCAAGAAGTGAAAGATCACATCGAGCATGAAGAGATGAATCCCACGATATCTTGTAAAGCATTGGAAGAAATTACCACTCCTCAATCTCTAAAGATAGAATGACATGTCAAGAAGAAAAAGATTCAAGTAGTGAAATATCACATCGAGCATCAACAACAAGTTCTCCAAATTTTAAAGGATAGCACCACTTTGGTGCAGAATCAAATGAAACAATAGATAGATCAACATCGCAGTGAAAATTTTTTGATGTAGGTGATTGGGTATTTTTATTGTTACATCTCAAGAAAGCTATTTATCAGAAGGAAATGTTAGCAATACTACATGCACTTAAGAAATGGCGAGCTTACGTAATGGGAAGATAGTTCAAGGTAAAAATGGATCATGATAGTCTTAAATACTTTTTAGAACAAATATTATCTATAGAAGAACATAAAAAATGGGTCACAAATATATTGGGTTATGAGTTTGACATCATCTATAGAAAAGGGAAGCAAAATTTTGTTGTAGATGCACTCTCAAGAAAGGATGAGGATGTGGAAGCATTGTTGTGCTATTTCTATTATACAACCAGATTGGATAAACGAAGCAAGGGATGAATGGAAGAAGGACGAAGAAGTGTGGCCACTAATTCAAAAGTTGTAGAAGATCCCAATTCAAACAATATTGCCAGAACTTGAAGAGGAAGGAAAAATCATATTGGAACCTAGAGTAGTCATAGAAACAAGAACCCGACAGCTATGAAATCGATCAATTTCAGAGTATCTCATCAAGTGGAAGAGCTTACCCACTGAATATTCCACATGGGAGGACAAGAATATTCTATAGAAGCATCAAGAACTACTCAAGCGTTGAGGACAACACTTTTAGAAGGAGAGGGGCATGTTAGGCCCCTATACTACTAGTATAACCCCTTATTGTTATTAGTACAACCCCCTTATTATATTGTTCTAGCCATGTAGTCCCCATATTGTTACTATTGTGCCCCATAGAAGCCCACTATTGTTATTATTGTGCCCTTACATTATTATTTTTATGTCGGCTCTGATTATATTATGACTCCTTAAACTCCTATATATAGAAAGGAGGTCTTGTCATTTGTATCACCCAAGAATTTTTCATTTATGTAATGTAAAGGAGGTTGCCCCCTCGAAGAGGATGAATTATAAGGCGTTGATCTCTCTTTTCAATATTTTTGAGTTGGTTTCATAACATGGACTCCCCGCCTAATCTGCATCCGTGAGGCCTTGAAGCTTCACTCCCTCTATCCATATGTACCATAATCCATACTGAGTAATGCCCCTGAGGTATATCAATACATGATTTGTCATCTTCCAATACAAATTGGTAGGCCTAACCATCGCTTGACTCAATTGGTTAAATGCATAGCATAAATCTGATCGTGTGTTCACCAAGTACATGAGTGAACCCACAAGCTTCTTGTAAATAGTAGCTTCCACTACCTCTCCCGAAGTATCATCCTCCTTCCTCCAGTTACTAGTTAGAGGAGTCTCCATAGGCTTGCATCTCTCCATGCGGAACCTCCTGAGTATCTCATTGGCATACTTTCTTTGAGACAAAAATAGCTCCCCATCACCCTGTCATACGTCCATGCCCAAAAAGTAATGCATGAGCCCCAAGTCCTTCATCTCAAACTCTCTTTCAAGGTCCTCCTTGCAAGATTTAATTAGATGATCATCACTTTTCAGTATGAGATCATCAACATAAATTATAATGATAAAAAATTTACCTTCCACCACTACGTGGTACAGGTTCACATCCGCTTCACTCTTCGTCAAGCCCAACCCGGTGAAGTAGCTATCTATCATGGTGTACCAAGCACGAGGTGATTGCTTCAACCGATACAACACTCTCTTGTGCCGGCACATATGCGACTCACGGTTGAAGGTTTGAAAACCTTCAAGCTGCTCTATGTACACCTCTTCTTCAATCGTGCCATTACAGAAGGCTATCTTCACATCCATCTGATGTATCTTCCAACCCATCTGCACTGATATTGCTAATATAGATCTGATTGATGAGTACCTTGAAACAAGAGCAAAGGTCTCATCATAGTCAATCCCCTCTACTTTTGAAAAGCCACAGGCCACAAATCTAGCCTTATGCTCCTCCACACTACCATCTGTAGCTTGCTTTACCTTGTAAAGCCAATGGGAGCTCACCATAGACTTATCCTCCGGTCTTAGGACCACATCCCAAACATTGTTACGAACTATGGAGTTAGACTCCTCCACCATGGCATTAACCCAAATTGGCTGATGCACTGCTTCCTCAAAGGAAGATGGATCTGTCATAACACGTCCAGTCATAAGAGCCATGTATCCAGTGTACCTATCAGGTGACCTCTTTCTACATTATGATGTGGGTACTCCCATATTATCTCTATCATCCAAAAGCAATATATCCACCTCTTTGGTGCACCTTCTCCCATCTATGGAAGACTCTGCTTGAGTGGATGTCTCCACTCCCGGATCCTCTACATGTGGCTGCTCCAAATCAATCTGAGGCTCCTCCTTCTTAGGAGCTAAAATCAGCTCAACTGCATGTAGCTGAGGTTCCCTCTCAAGGGAACATTGCATGGCCTTCTCCTCATCGATTATGACATCTCTGCGGACCACTGTCATCCTAATAGTCGCTAATTACACCCAATAGTTGTGGGGTGTATCAGTGTACCCCACAAATATCCCCAACTCCACTGTTGGATCCAAATTCTTCCATGCATATTTTGTTACATGGCAATATATCGATGACCTAGAGATCTTGAAGTAACCAACATCTAGCCTCTTACCAGAATAAGCCTCCTCTGGTGTCTTCATCCCAATTATTTGATGTAGGCTACGGTTCTGAACATAAACCATTGTGTTGCATGCCTCAGCGCACAAGTGTAGTGGGAGACCCTGATCATGCAACATCATCCTCACTGCCCCTACTCTGCTTCTATTCTTCCTCTTAGCCACCCCATTCTTCTCATGGTTATGGGGTTCCATCAACTCCCATTTAATCCCTTCTGCTGCACATAAGTTCTTAAACTCATTTGAGACATACTCACCACCGTTATCACTCTGTAAAGATTTAACATTCTTGCCCCACTCTTCGTCCACCAATGCTTTAAACTCACAAAAATTTGTGAAGGTTTGATCCTTTTTTTGCATGAAAAATACCCAACATTTTCGATAAAAGTCATCAACAAATATAACATAATACCTGTGTTTGGCCATGGATGCTATCTAGGATGGTCCACACACATCGAAATGGAATCACTCTAGAATAGCCTCTGCTCGACTGTCTCTGTCAGGAAATTAAGAATTAGTGTATTTACCCAAAGTACACCCCTTGCATGTATCAACTTGCTCTAGTGTACTTGTGGGAAAGCCGGTGGAGATCTGCTACATGATATTTAAAGCCCCATGATGCAAGTGACCCAATCGCTTGTCTTCTTTCATGCTCAAAGCAACAAAATCCTCTACCTCTAGCTTATAAATATTCTTAACCTGAATCCCTATCTTATTTACTTGACCCTTGGCTATCTGTCAAAGGAACACCTTTCCTTTCGAGAAGATCACATCATAGCCTCTATCCTCAAGCATGGCAACGGATACCAAGTTCTTCTTCAGCCCGGGAACATACATAACATTCTTCAAGGTGAGTGAAGCCCCATGCTCCCTATGAAAAGTAACTGTGCCTAATCCAGTAGCACTATAACTCTCTATAACTCTCGTCATCACCCATCTCGATATGCATATGGAGATATTTCTCAGCTAGTTCACTGAATAAGTCCTTGTCACCATTCATGTGGAATGAAGCTCCAGTGTGTAAGTACCATACACTTCCCATCATTTATGACACCATGCATGCAATGAGGGAAAAGTCTAATTCGAATTGAGAGGCCAAAGCCTCACCCACTACTCCTCATGAGGACTTATTCTTGGACTTCATGAGCGAACAAGTTGTAGCAAAGTGTCCCAGCTCATGATAATGAAAGCATTTCACTTTCGCCATGTCTTTCTTCTTGCCTCCATGACAAGAATCCGATTTGGAATGAGAAGCTTTCCCTTTCCCGTTCTTCACCTTAATCTCTAAGGCACAATTATCTTCATCATCAGTATTTGATGAAGAGCCATCTCCGACGTTCCTCCTAATCTCCTCTTACATCAAATCCGACCATAGTCATTCCCAATTTGGCAGATTCTCCCGATTATTTATAGAATCCTGATAGCTATTCCAATTCTTTGGGTGTCCCAGAAGAGCAAGACTCACCATATCATCCTCGGAAACCATGATTCCAACACTTCCAAGTTCATTAGGACATTGAGTGAACTTGGTCAAGTATTTTGGAATAGTCTCTCCTTTCTCCAATTTGATTTTTCACAGTTTTTCCTTTAGTACCAATTTCCTTTGGTCACTGTTGTTCTGATACAAGTCTGACAATACTTTCCACATAACATACAGAGGTTCCTTGCCATGGAAACTCAAGACAATGTGATCTCGAACTCCCTCAAGGATTATCCGCCTCACCTTTGCCACACACTTCTTCCATTCAGTCAGATTTTGTGCATCTGATGCTGCTATCTTAGGAATGTCCTGATCAACGAATTACTTCAATCCATTATCCTCTAGCACAACCTCCATTCTATCCTTCTAGGCTATATAATTCAAGCTACCTTCCCAGGCATACTCGAGCTGTAAACTGTAGAATGCCATCTGCTAATCGTGAAGTATGTATTGCAAATTCAAATTTCACTTGTAACCCAAAACACAAAACTTTGAAATCACCTCTAGTATACTATCTTCTGCTCTGATACCATGTTTATTTACCTATATATTCACAAGCTCATGTAATCTACTTAAACAAGAGACAAGAATCCACTTCTACTTTCAACTAGTGGAAGCCAATAGATTGATGAAAACAATATGAGAAAGAAGAAGACAAATCAATGGAACATAACCAATAATTTTTTCTGGGGAAATCCACTACTCAAAACCCCACCTATCTATATTTAATTAATCATAAATGTGAGTGAAGATACAAAGCTTGTTCTCACTAGAACGATTCCGCACAAGTATGCTTAACTCTCTGCCTCACAAGCCTACTCTTAGCCAACACTTAGCCAATTTCCACTACCTACCAAGCTCCTATTTCCTTGCACAATTCCTAGGTTGAATAACCCATATTAATGGGAATCCAATTCTTCCAAAAATGTGCAATCCAATCTAGGTCCTCTTCCTGATTACATGCATGTTCTATACAACACAGTAAATCATACAACTAATAGTACACTATCCCTGCACTTTAGTCTCAACCAAAACCAAAATGAATTTAACTTCTATTCAAAATGAAATTATCAACCAAAACCATACATCTATCATTATCAATCAATCATACTATGAAATTAAAGGTTTTGAAATGAAACTACAACGAAATCACTCATAATTTGAAATTGAATGCTTTGAAATGAAACTATAAATAAATCACACATGCTTTGAAATGAAATACTGTAAAATGAATCTATAAAGAAATCTATCAAGCTCTGAAATGAAACACTCTGAAATCAAAATAAATTTATGAAAAGTGATTACACTACCATTAGCATCATTATAAATCAACTTGAAAAAGGAAAAATTAGTGAAATGTTGCTATCACTATCTGACTGAAATCAAGATTGTAAATCAATTCTAAAATATATGAATAACTATAAAAAACGATAAAGAAAAGATATGAGAATGCAGAACCTTCACAGTTTGCAAGGGCCCTCCACAAGAAGGTGGTCATAGAACTTCAATCGAACAATAATCTATGCATCAAAACTTCAAATGACTTCTTCATTAACAGAATAAAAATAGAGTCATACTGTCACATACATAAATTAACCTTATGTTCATGTTTGCTGCATGGTATTTATAAAATACCGTGTCAATAACTGTTCGAGGATTTTATGCCTACCTTAGCTAACAAAGTTCTAAATTAAGCTTCTAATGACTATCAAGATATTGTTTCTCTCGATTTTCTATTTGGCAAAGAAAATCATGAAGCGCAGGAATATCGGACTCTGGCTTGCCTGTTTAGCAACCAAGTTGACTTTACCCTTTGACCACGCAATCGAACAATCCTTTGATGATCTGGTTTAGATGAATAGGAGGAAATCGTTAAAGGGATCAATCTCCACCTATCATATCTTTCTCTTCTTAAATGTCACCTCTGATCCTGTTAAACCTAAGAATCGACTACAAAAAAATAGATTAGCTGCAGAATCATGCGAGTTTGATAGCTAATACAAATATTATTTCAATCATAAGGAAAATTATTAAATATGAAAGATAAGACAATTAAATACCTTACCATGTCAAAAACCTTGTAGTTTTATGCATATTGAGTTAATGATGATGGTTAAGGAAAGGAAAAATAGGTAAGGGAGAGTGTCAAAATGAATCAATCATGAGGCTCAACATTCCCCCACACAGAGGCCATTACATGTCCTCATGCAAAAATTCAAAACTGGAAGTCTTTCTCTATCACTGCTCTCTCTCAGAAACTTGGGCTAGAACATCCAAGTTTGTCCTTCTTATCTTCTTTCTTGCAACTATCATTCTAGGCTTCTTCATCAAAACCCTAAATTTTAGACTCATGACCTTCCCTTTTAGAGATTCATTATTTTTCCTTAATTTATTGTTCTTTTCATACCATAAGCCCATATGTAGAATAATGTAATCATTCTCAGTCCTTTTTATCTCATTCTGCATCTTTAATGTCTCATCTTCTTTCTTCAAATGTCTGTTCAATGTCTCCAACTCAAAGACTTCTTGTTTCAAAGTTTTCATGAGTGGAGGTTCTTGTGGAATGTTAGACTAGATTTCTTTTTCATGGACTGTAGAACAAGATGTTTTTTCTGCAACTCTCCTCTCTAGAGACTCAATGCAGTCATAGATTTCTTGTTGTACTGGATCTATCTATGGTGTTTTTCGGCGTGGGCTATGAATAGGTGAGATGACAGTAGGTGATGGAGCTTTCATTTTTTCTTCTTCCTCCAAATTATCAACATAGATTGTTGATATGGTTTTTGATTAAGCCTGGTGCTTCTTCTTATAATTGATGGAAGAGGGTTTTTAGTTTTAACTCTTTTCTTATTTGTTTTAGCTTCCTCTGTTTTCTTGGATGCGCTTTCTTCCTTTTTACTGGCTATCTTTCTTTTAACAGATTGCCTTTTAATGCTTCCTAAAATTTCTGCAATAGGATTCTCATATTCTGACTGTTCTTGTAGTTGTTGTCGAGGTAAGTTTTTAATAGGATTCTCAGATATTCTCTTCCTTCCTCTTTTTTCTTTGCTGCTGCTAGGTGGCTCCTAATCCTCCTCCTTAAAATGATTTCTAACTAGGAAGCTATCCCAATTATCTCATCGTCTTTCAAGATGAAATTCAATGAGTATTTTTATAAGGGCGTGGTGATACATGGTGTTTTCTATGAATTGGATCATTTTTTGAACATTCCTAGACATTTTCCTTAAGCTATTTAACATAAAATAAGGAAGATTGATTTCATTCTCTTCGAGAAAATGCATCATCAAACAAATGTGGTAAAAGAAAATACAACCAAATCTTCCTTCACATGTGACAAATTTCTGAATTACTAGCAACAAATTTCTCCATTTACCCTTAAGTGTTGTCATGGGAATTCCTATCTTAAAAATAGTGATATCCATACTTGGGTTTTTCAAGAAAGTTTTCCCTTCTTCTCCTTCCATGTCCCTGTTCTTAAACCATTTCTCTCCGACTCTTGACAGTTCGGTAGCTTCAACAATAAGAGATTCTTTCACTGCAAACTTGATGTCTCCAATTTCAACCTCTACCCCATCAAAATCTCCAAAAAATGATTAGGTTACTTCCTTGTTAAAACCATCAAACATTTCCATGAACTCTAGCCATTGTGCTTTCTACAACATTTCCTTCACCTATAGATATCCTTCCATGAATTTTCTTCCATTTGGTTCTGTTCCTACTATGACACCCACGGTTGAGAAATTTTACCTTAGAATTTGCTTCTTGACAGGGTATGAGTCAGGGTTTTAGGATAATGGCTTTGGTGAGAGTATAAATGAGAGCGGAGGGAAAAAAAAGTGAAGTGACTGTTAGGGTATTTATGGATGTGAGTTGGGCGATTTCAACATTGAATTCGGAATTTGAGATGAGTTTTTGTGTAATGATGAGGAATGAATGAGTGGTTTACGAATTTTATTTTGAGATGACAAAGATATTTTCACCTTACTTTCGGCAATGATGGTTTTTGAACTGGTGGTATAATGTCCATATAATTCATTAACTAATGTTTTGACCCTTATTATTAAATTAAATATTTGCATACCTTTTGAATTGATGATTGTAACATTTGATTGCTCCTTTTTGTATTGCCTTCAGGTGCTTCTGAGAATGGATTTGATCATTTCTTCAATTGCTCCAATCAGTAGTCCCTGTCAAAACTACAAAATTTTGTCAAAGCTGCAGATTCTTAGCAATTCTATAGCTATTTTATTCTAGAAAGAAAAAGAGGGATAAAAGGAAAATGGGAATGGGAAAGAAAATTTAGGATGCCAAAATTACTTGGTTTTCACCCTAAATTTTCTATATAAAGATGGCAACAGTGTTGGTTTTCATGTTCATATATATGTGTGTGTGTGTGTGTGTGTATATATATATATATGTTTTAGAAAATAAAAAGGTTGATGAGTCAAGTTGGAGGAGAAGGAAAATCCTTCTTCACCAGTTGGAAATCAGTGTTGCCTTGCAAATGTTTGATAAACTCCTATTTCAATGGATTATTATAGATTCTTAATCTATGACCATTCACAAGAAAGGTGGTCCTTTCTTCATCAATAGTTTTGATCCTGATTGCACTGCTAAGCCAATGAGTTTGAAATTTCCCTTGGAAATCTTTGAACTTTTTGTGACCACCACCACCACCCTATTAGAACCTACTCTGGCAGCAAATTTGAATGGGTCCCTAGAAGTTTGATCCTACACTCTCTGAATGATTTGTTTTTTAACTCTGTGACTGAGTCAAAGCTTCAATTCTTAATGGTCAAGACCCCCTTTTATAGATCTCTGCTGCATGGTTCACCACAACCCAGCCCAACCCTTCATTCATTTCCTTCATCAGGACTTTTCAATCCCTATAAACCTTCATGGTGCTCTATGCTCACGCATATAACCAACCCCCACTCTTTACTATGGTTGTATTTGGATTCAACCCACAAAACCTTCTATCACACCTTCATTCCCATTATAACTCTTTATAATGGAAATGCTTCACAAAACATGCATAACTCACCCTTTTTTTTCTTATCACAATCAACATTGACACACAACGCGTACCATGATACACCAGACCCAATGACATTATTAACCATAATATAGATATTTTCGGGTCTGGAGCCTTCCACATATCACAATTGGTAGAAGTCAAAGCCAAGCCATAAGGCCGATGCGATATAGCGGACCCGACATGACTATCAAGTATAATACATACATTATCAAGTCTGCTTCCCCAATTTCCTATTGCAATCGGCGGGACCCAAGGGTTATATATAAGGTGTGCTGTGATATACCAAACCCGCCGATAACTATGAATTTGGGTATATAGTATTTCAAGTCTGGCCTTATGGTCGGATGCGGGTTTTTCCCGTGTATTCCCATGTTTTTGATAAAGTGTTGTGATCTGGTATTTAAAAGGAAAAGCCCATAGGACGGACCCGCTGGGACTATTAAGCACCACATATATATATTTCGGGTCCAAAGCCCATCGCATATTGCAATCGGGCTTCGATGAAACCCAAGGTCCATTCACTCACCATTAAAGCATTGCGATGTGATATGGCGGACCCGACGATAGCCATAGGCCCAGGTGTATATTATTTAAAGTCCGGCCTTATGGTCTAGCCATGGGTTTTCCCTTGGTTTCCCTGTGTTTTCGATAAAGTGTTTCGGTCCCGGTTTTCAAAGGAAATCTTATATGATGGACTCGAGGGGATTATGAATTGCGGCACATATATATTTTGGGTCCGGCCAATTGTAAGTCGCAATCGGCAGAGCCCAAAGCTTAAACATAAGGCACGATGCAATCAGCGGACCTGATAGGGTATGGGTTCCCGTCTATATTATTTCAAGTCCGGATTTCGTATCCGGTTCTGTGTTATGTGATGATTTTTAGTGTAAATCGAGTTTACGCTTGGAGGACTTAATCAATGCATGAATTAAAAAAAATAGGGGTTGATTCTTTGACATTTGTTCCTTTTGATGTTATAAATGTTTAATGAAGGCAAGACTTGTGTTTTTTAAGCATTTCTATCATATTTTCACAAGCATAGTTGATGTCTGTTATCTCTGCAGGCAAGGACCTAGAGAATGCAAGTGAGTTCGAAGAACGGATGTATAAGCATCAAGTATGGTTCCAGACAAAAGATGCATGAGTGGATTCGAAAAGTTTATCTATGCGGATATGTTTTATTTAAAGATTCGGATTTAGGCATTGGTGGTCATGTTTCCCATGTGTTACCTGTGTGTTTCGAAGGTTATGCAGTCTCGGGCCTCATCATGAAGAAATGACATGCATACCTCCTCCTTTCAATTGCCATCCATTCATTTCTCTAGGAAACGAAACACTACAGCAGATGTGGCATTCACATATCAGCCATTTCACAGATCCATTCTATGCATGTATATTTTAATTTGTATATTGAAAAGACGAGGGAGGTGAAAAGTCAGGGGAGACCGAGGGTCAGTGGCTTCTGCATAAGTATTACCTCCAAATATGAGAAGAGGGATTTTTGTGGGGAGAAAAACTTTGATTTATTGTGTATAAAGAAGATTGTTTGGTTGGGAAAGAGCCTTTTTCAGATTCATTTGCCTCTTCTTTCATGTGTTTAGAATCAAGATGTTGTTGTTGGAATAAATATAAATGTGATTTGTTTTGTGCATATTGATAATAGACAGTTCGTGACTAGTCTTGGTTATTCAAATATGATTTGTTCCATGGTTAATTCATGAGCGATTTCTGATTCGAGACCTTGTTAAACATTAGTTGCAAGTTTTATTTGTATGGAAAGGAATGTGTATTCATGTATAAGTAATTGGATTGCAATTAAGATTTAATACAACCTTGTTCATCTGTGAAGCAATGATTGATTCATTTGGACTTGGAATCTATATATGATTTTTAACCTCTTCTATTATGGTCCTACAGGATAGATTAGAATAGTTAGGATTAGCATAAGTAGTTAAAATGAGTGTAGATAAGATTTGATACTTATAGGTTAGCTGTTTCTCTTTGTTGATTTAATGGAATTCTTCCTCTAAGAAGCAATATTTCAACACATATAATAGTTTACGGGGTCCTTTAAAACCCGTTGGAACTAGCCATTCCAAACGAAAGTAGATCTAATTGGGGTTTGCAATCGGGTTAGTTCCCCTTGTTGGCATAGCAAAAACTCACCTTGTCAACAAATTGGTGCTAGAAGGAGGGCCTGAACCACCGTCCACAACTTTGTATGATTTCATCTATAAATGTTGCGCATGGACTCAAAAAGATTAATGCATGGATTGTGAAGGTTGAAAAGACCCTTCCTCCCATTTGGAAAAGCCTCATTTCGAAGAAGAGACACTGTGGGAGTATCCTATCACATAGGAACAACCAGTCAGAGTACTTACTTGGGCTTACGCTCATCCCCTCTCTCAGCTCCCCATCTTTCACTCTTTGCCTCCAACAACTAAAAGAAAGCCAAGGATCTATTCCATAAACAAAGAGACATTTTCAGCCCCGTCTCATGAAGATATTGTGCTAGAGTCCTTGAAAAGTATCGACACTCCCTGGGAAGAAATTCCTGAAGATCCACTCTCTGAAGGTAACCCTTGGCCCGATTTGGGAAATCCTAATACAGAAAGCCTCAAAGAAACATTCAACTAGAACATCCCTATCCACAATATGGCTAACGTTCCTCTTCCAGGTGGGAATCAATTTCAACCGGGTTGGAACCAACTCCCACCTCCTTGAGGAGCACTCCCTCCCTGGCTCGCTCAAGATGCCATAGTGGTACCTGGGAAACAACATCCCTTACCCAAGAATGCAGAAAGAGTACTGCCTAAATTCGACCCTGAGAGGGGAGACATCATTGATAATGATATTTACTCTTTCTTCTTGGCCGTGCACATATTTGGGGTAGATGATGAAGATATAGTATGTTGCCTATTCCCTTTTACCCTAATTGGTGCGGCTTCCACATGGTACTTTAGCTTGAGAATAAGATCGATCACCTCGTGGGCTGCCTTTCAACAGGCCTTTTTAGACAAGTATGGCAATGACAAAACACCTGTAGCCTTAGTTTTAGAAATATCCTGTTTGAAAATGGAAACCAAAGAAAAGGTCACGGATTTTAACATCCGGTTCAACACTTTGTTCAATAGAATCCTGGCTAACGCTAGACCTATTAAGGAGGTGCTCATGGAATTCTACATCATTGCTTTCCTTGTCCCTATTGTGATGTGGGTCAAAAGGAGTAACACACAAACCTTACAGGGTGCTATCGATGAAGTAGTAAAAGTCAAGAATGAAATGATTAGTCTCATAGCATTCCATCATACAACCGGAGAAAAGAAAGCCTCTCAAGCATCCAAGAAGAATAATGGGGGTGATAAGAAAGGGGCTGAAATGAAAGAAAGGGACACCATAGATGTGGAAGGTTTGTATCGGATCATTAAGAAATTGAGAAACACAGTCATCGATATGAAAAGGAATTTTGGAGAGAGTACAAGTGGGAATGGAAGAGTTATATCAATAGAAAACCTTTCAAACCTTTCTATCGTAAGAAGACAGAAGGTGGTCATGGTCAACTTGCATTGCCTGCTCCACCCAATGAAGGGAATTTAAATACTAAAGAGCTGGCTCTTATCGGATCACTCCTTAACAAAGAAGAACCTATAGTGGAGCTAGAGCCAAAACAAGAAAATGAGGAAGAATACCAAGTAGAAGAGCTCTTGGACGAAGAATCTCAAATCAATGTATTGTGGGATTTCTATACAAATGATAACGACGACGATGAAGGAGATAGCATGGCAAAAATCCACACTAATGAAATCCATACATGAAGTAAAGGACCACTTGTGGGTGTGATGAAGCTTGTAGACCAGACAAAGAAAGATGTTCACCCTCTGAAGCCATCTGCTCCCAAAGTCCCTATTAACAAGGGTAGACCTAGTGGTGAGTCTAAGAATACTCCAGTTGCAAACTATCTAGAGAAAGAGAATACATCTCCGACTGTAACGAAGGTGACTCAAAATGGTAAACTCTCACCTAAGAACGAAAAAACCGATATGTTTACTCTGCCCTACCCTGTTTATAACATTGATTACAATATTGTGGATGATCTTAAGAAATCTCAAGCCAATATCACATACTTCGATTTGTTGAAGTTAACACAGCAAAGAGAGTTATTGTTGAAAGCTATGAATGAAAAAAATTGCAAAAACCTCACCATCCTGAGCAGCCAAACCAATAAGTTGGTGTCTAGACCTATCAGTAGCTCCAGTATAGCCCAAACCCCATCAGCTATGGAAGCCACTTTGTCCAAAATGAATCGAACCCCCCAAGATGTTAGTGCAGCCATGATAGGAAGGAAATCAAAATCCATGACTCCCCCTTTCCTTATCACATTTGAAATCTTCAACATGAACGTCCACAATTGCTTGGTAGACTCAGGTGCCTCATCCACTGTGATGCCTTACGTTGTTGCTAAAAGACTTCATGCGATACCCAAGAAAACTGGAACTCGAATTATGCAATTGGACAGGACAAATGTGAAAGTAATTAGGGAATTGAAAGATGTGTTGATTCAGATGACTACCAAACCAGAGTACACTCAAGTCATTGACATAGTGGTAGTAGACATACCCGAGGCTTATGGAATGCTACTTAGTAGGGACTGGTAAGCAAAACTGAATGGATATTTCACAATTGATTGGTTCCATCTCTTGATGCCTCAGAAGGGAAAAGGTGATATGCTGAGAGTTGATCGAGAAAGATATATGAAGTATCTAGTGAAGGAGCTAAACGGTCCCAATGAACCTGTAATGTTTACCAACTCTATCCTTGGGAATTATAGTTTTGACATTTGTGCCTTTGAAACCTGTTTCGAGGAATTCCATGCAGAGATAATTGAAGAAACTGTGACAAACACACAGTTGGAACCTCTTCCCCATAGTCCAACTGATGAAAGACCGTGTAATATAGTAGATGATAGAACTAATTTCATAGGAAGCAATTCAATTGATGTAACATTAGACTCTATATTTTGGACACTCTATTTTGATGGTTCTAACTGCCTTGAAGGTGTAGCTACTAGGAGCATTCTCATTGACCCGCAAGGGAACCAACATCTGATGGTCGACCAATTGGAGTTTGCGTGCACCAAAAACATGGCAGAATATGAAGGATTGCTGTAGGGCCTGAAGAAAGCCATTGGTATGAAGGTGAAAAAGCGTAAAGTTTTTGGTGACTCACATATAATTGTGGACTAGGTAAGGAAAAGGATACACTGCAATTCGCCACACCTGGTAAGGTACCAACATGAGGTATGGAGCCTAATTGACAGTTCTGATTCTTTTAGTATCACATACATACCTCGAGGGCAAAACCAAGACACCGATCTGATGGCTGGTATGGCTGCAAATTTTTTTCCTGATTTTAGATTAAAGAAGAATAAATGTTATGTTGAATTGATTTTCAGACCATCCATGCCTGATAATGTCTCAAATTGGCAAGTGTTAAAAGATGACGAGAAAATCCTTAAGTTCTTGCACTGCGAGAAGACATTCAAGAATGCAGTCATTGATGAAAAGGAGCATGACAGGCTTATGAACGAGAGAGAAGATGAGAAAAAAGATCAGTCTAATATGATTCCCAAGTCAGTTTTCAAGATGGAGCACTTGTATGACCTACATGATAAATTCAAGAAGCTGACTAATTGCAAAATGCATAGCTCATCCATGACGTATGAATCAGTCAACCTTGGAACCAAAGAAGACCCAAAAACTGTTAATTTGGGCTTGGGGTGCTCTCCACAAGAAAAGGTTGCATTTTTCAAGCTATTTAAAGAGTACAAAGACGTCTTTGCATGGACCTATGGAAACTAAAAAACCTTTGATACTAGCGTTATGCAACATGTAATTCCTCTGGAAAAGGAGGCTAAGCCCTACCAACAAAAGCTTCACAAGATGCATCCAAGCCTAGAACAGTTGGGCAAGAAAGAACTAAACAAAATGCTAGATGCCAAAATCATTTTTCTAGTCAGATGCACCCCCTGGGTAGCCAATCTCGTGCCAGTAAGAAAGAAAAATGGAGACATCAGGCTTTGTATCGATTTCAAAAACCTGAACAAAGCATCGTAAAAGGATAACTATCTTGTCCCTTCTATGGAACACATTCTTTAGAGCGTTTCTGGGTCTGAAATGTTGTCCCTATTAGATGGGTTTTCAGGATATAATCAAGTGTTGGTATCTAATGAAGATCGGCTCAAGTCAAACCTTCAACACTAAATGGGGCACTTACACATATCATAAAATGCCTTTTGGACTTATTAATGCAGGTGCCACATTCCAGAGAGCTATGGACATAGCTTTCCGAGGATTGATTAATATATCAGTAGTAGCGTACATGGATGACATTACTATGTATTTGTATCACAAAAGGGATCATATCTACCACTTGAAACAAATTTTTGAAAGATGCCGAAGGTATGGAATATTGTTGAAGCCCAAGAAGAGTGTTTTCGCAGTTACAGAAGGGAAACTACTGGGTCATATCCTCTCTAAAGAAGGGATTGTTATTGATCCTGAAAGAATAGAGACCATCATGAGAATACAACCCCCCGCAAATAAAAAGGCAATGAAATATTTCTTCGGGAAGATTAATTTCGTTAGGAATTTCGTCTCAGGTTTCGCTAAAATAGTGCATCCCATGCAGCTAATGATGAAGAAATATGTTGTGTATAAGTGGAGCGATGAAGCCAAGAAATCATTTCATCAAATTAAGGAGGCCATCGCAGAAGCTTCTGCACTGGTCAACCCCAATTTTGACAAGGAATTCTTCTTGTACACTTTGGCTTCTGATGTTTCATATGCTGCAATCCTCACCCAAAAAAATGATGATGGCCATGAAGTCCCTATTTCTTATATGAGCTCTAATTTTCAGGGAGCCGAACTGAACTACCTAGACGTGGAGAAACAAGGCTTTGCGGTTTTTAAAGCTGTAAAACACTTTCGCCCTTATTTATTAAAGGCCAAGACTAAAGTAATCATTCCCCATCTTGCCATAAGATCCCTCTTCGTGCAAAAAGAAATGGGTGAACGGAGAGGGAATTGGATAACTGCACTTCAAGAATTCGACCTCAAGATTAAGCTGACGAAGATAGTTCAAGGGCAGGGATTGTGTAGGCTAGCAGCAGAAGCCTTAGCAGATAAATAAGGGCCATCCGAAGAACCAAAAGCACAGAGCGCACAAAATGCACAAGTAGAATTCAGGTAGGAGCCCCTATGGATTAATGAGACACTGGTGTATGATCGCGAAACAACAGAAGCCCTTTTGGATACTGAGTCGTGGTATTATGACATACGCTTTTATCTAACACGGGGAACATGTCCTAAACACATGGATGCATCATGAAGGAGAGCACTCAGATTGAAATTTAATCAGTCTCACTTGGCCAATGACACATTATACAGAAAAAATTACGATGGAATCTGGCTGAAGTGTTTGGAAAAGGATGATGCTGATCATGTCCTGAAAGAAATGCATGACGATCCAGTAGGTGGTCACTATGGTGGAGAGACAACTGCTCACAAAATATTAAGAGTTGGATATTATTGGCCCATAGTATTTAGAGATTCGCATGCCTATGCTCGGAAATGCAAGGTATGTCAAACTGTTGCAGGACGAGAAAGAAAGCCAGTCGTTCCCCTTAGGCCCATTATGATTCAATGCCCGTTCTAGAAATGGGGCCTAGATGTCATAGGCGAGATCACTTCGAACTCTTCACAGCAGCATAAGTATATACTCACGCCGGTCGACTACTTCACCAGATGGACCGAAGCCATCTCGCTTTGGAAGGTAAACAAAGACGAGGTAATATCATTTATTGAGAAATTTATTATCAATAGGCTTGGCATCCCTGACACTCTCATATTTCAAAATGCTTCTTACTTTTCATCACTGAAATTGACTGAATTTTCTATTGATACATCAATCCACATAAGGTATGAATCAAAATATTACCCCCAGGAATGGAGTTGCAGAGTCCTCAAATAAAAACCTCATCCGCATAATCCGTAAATCTGTTGCCAAAAACCAGAGGAATTGGCACAACGCTCTAACAAACGCCCTTTGGGCCGATAGAGTCACCCCAAAAGTGGCATTAGGAAACTCCCCATACTTCCTCATCTATGGAAATGAAGACATTTTGCCTCCAAATGTTACCCTTCCCTCCTTATAGCTCTCCCAAGCTTCAAGAGGGACCCCTTCAACTTTAATTCAAAAAAGGATCAACCAACTGGCGAGGTTGGAGAAATTGAGAGATAAAGCCAGAAATAAATTCAAAAATCACCAAATGATTGTGAAGAGATGGTTTGATCTCCATCTGGCAAGAGATAAAGATTACCAGGTAGGAGAGTTAGTCCTAAAATGGGATAAGTTGAATGAGCCAAAAGGTAAACACATGAAATTCCAACACTTATGGCTGGGCCAGTTCCAAATTGAAGAGAAAATTGGTCAGGGACTTACAGATTGAAAACTTTACAGGGAGATTGAAAAACTCCATGTTAATGGCCAACATCTTAAGAGATACTTCCAGTAACCACCACATGGTGGTTACTTCCTGAGTAGGTTAGGATTCATTTTTATTTTTTTGTTAGCTTAGTTATCTTTTCATCCCTTCCGTTTTCGTTATTTTCGTAGAGTTTATTTTCCTTTAAATTTTAGTTCTTTTCAGCCAACGAATTTCGGTCCTCCACTCTCGTTTTTGCTTCTATAACCTTCTTCAGATTGCCTTCATTCATCACCTTCAGCTTTGGCCTCCCTTGTTAACCTGTTGATGAGTTTGCCGGTCCTAAATTCATCATTGCCTTGCAAATCAAACAAATGAGCCTACGAGAACTTGAAAATCAGCTGTGGAATTCAAATCGAAGCCACTCATTTAGCATCTATTGGGAACTAGGTAAGGTCTATTGATAACCTTGATACTTGGAGCATGTAGTGGCATCTTTATAAAACGAAAAAATGTAAGCTGCATTTTTAAAATATCCCGCTCAGACCTAGCCTATACTTGCCTTTAAGGTTTACAGTTATTCTCCATTGGTCCTATCCACCACACTAAGTTTTCCAATACCTGTCATCTACAAGTAAAACTCCTTTCATGGGTTGAGCTCACTATCATATAACCTGTGGAAAATCAAATTGTGCTCTAGTCCTTGTGCCTGAAACTAGAAGGACTTATGTAAAAGAAATGAAATATTGAGTCCTTGTGTCAATCTGGAAGGACGGATTGTTTGGGAATCCAGTTAGAGTAGGGACTGTTGCTGGGATCAGAGTACCGGTTGACATAGCAAGCCCAACCTCACTTAAGTGGTTTAAAAATATGGCATGATCCATGACTGCACCCTATTCAATCATACGAAAATATGGCACTGAAATTCCTACACAAAGTGCAGATAAACATATCTACATCAAGTTTGATGATGCAATAAAGAGCTGAGGTACACACCTAAATAGGAATTGGCAGACCGGTGATGGCCCTGAAAGGATTTTGAAAGTAGAAAATAGGTAAAGGAAGGTCAATCAATCCCATAATACTACCATTGGAGAATGCCTATCAAAACCCTATCAATAAGTTGAAGCTACTTATCTTTATCCCACATGAAGCAATTAATGTTGAAGTGGAACCCATGCTTGTCCATCTATATGGTTTGAATTTCAAGTTTATCTTAACACCCCGATGTTCTATTGATCCAAGGTTTATTTGGAAACAGAAATAATTGGTTTGCCCAACGGTTCACCATTTGTTGTGGATACAACCACCACCCTATTAAAACCTGCTCTAGCAGCAATTTTGAATGGGTCCCTAGAAGTTTGATTCTACACTCTCTGAATGATTTGTTTTTTAACTCTGTGACCGAGTCAAAGCTTCAATTCTTAATGATCAAGACCCCCTTTTATAGATATTTGCTGCATGGTTCACTCATGACCCAGCCCAACCCTTCATTCATTTCCTTCATCAGAACTTTTCAATCCCCGTAAACCTTCACGGTGCTCTATGCTCACACATATAACCAATCCCCACTCTTTATTATGGTTGTATTTGGATTCAACCTACAAAACCTTCTATCGCACCTTCATTCCCATTATAACTCTTTATAATGGAAATGCTTCGCAAAACATTCATAACTCACCCTTTTTATTTGTATGGAAAGGAATGTGTATTCCTGTATAAGTAATTGGATTGCAACTAAGATTTAATATAGCCTTGTTCATCTATGAACCAAATTCATTTGGACTTGGAATCTATATATGATGTTTAATCTCTCCTGTTATGTGCCTGCAAGATAGATTAGAATAGTTAGGATTAGCATAAGTAGTTAAAATTAGTGTAGATAGGATTTGATACTTATAGGTTAGCTGTTTCTCTTTGTTGATTTAATTGAAGTCTTCCTCCAAGAAGCAATCTTTCAGCACATATAATAGTTTACGGGGTTGTTTAAAACCCGTTAAAACTAGCCATTCCAAACGAAAGTAGATCTAATTGGGGTTTGCAATTGGGTTAGTTCCCCTTGTTGGCATAGAGAAAACTCGCCTTGTCAACAAAACTTTGAATAAAAAAGTAATGGCTAATCTCCTGGCTGGAAATTCCTTTCTTTGATATATTTTTCATGCCATCTAGATCTCTGTTGTTGAAATAGAATGGTTGTTTGGATTTCATCTTGTCTTATCTCATCAAGTTCATTTATTTGCTCCATTCTTTGTTTTTGTGCCTCTGAAAGATCAAGACCCAATTTAACTGTTGTCTTGAAAGTTTTTACTTGAAACTCAATTGGAAAAATAACTTGCTTTCCATTTACAAGTTCATAGGGAGTATGCCTTGTAGTTTTTCTCCATGTGGTATGGTATGCCCATAAATCTTCTAGAAGATTTTCTGCCCAATATCTTCTATGCAGATGCACAATTTTGGTGAGAATTGCTTCAATTACTTTATTGGCAGAATCCACTTGTTCATTTTCTTATGGATGGTATGGAGTGGACTTTCTATGTTTGATTTGGTACTCCTCCATTATCTTCTGTACCAACTTGGATGTGAATTGAGTACCTTGATGTTGAGTTTCAAAAATTCCCTTTCCTTAGCAGCTTTTCTCATCCCTTCTTCTTTGTTTTTCCATGAAAAATGCAACCTATCATCAATATCCAATATACATTGTTTTAAGGAGGAGATTTTAGTAGTTTAAATGTTATACTTTTATGTTTGCTATTTGAATAAGTTTTTGTCTTTTAGCTACGGAACACAGCCTATTCTATAGCTAATCGGCTGTTTCGCAGCTACTTCCATGCTTTTACAGGTTCTAGGTGTCACAAGGAGGAAATAACTACATGGGCAGCTTGGAAAACATCATGGCATGGATCGTGTCCTATTCACCTAGCCCAGGTCGATAAGGAATACTCCGATCAAAGGAGAAGTCAAACATAGAGACCTAAGGCAAACAAGACTCTGTTTTGTACACATTTCTCAGTGATGGGATCCGAGATAGTTTCCTGAACCCATGGAGTTGAATAGCCACTTGTGTAAACTGAATCTAACAACCATTACCTTAGATTTATGTCTCCAACAACCGAGGAAGAGAATTTCTTGTGCCTGTCTGCTACGCGTTTTTGCTGTAGCTTATTTTTCTCCATAAAACAGTTATATAATTTCTCTATAAATACCTGTGTGAAGAACACAGAACTAGTTCGAATTTGCTCATGTATTAAGTTCAGATTACCGTTCTGTAATTTTGAAAACTCATTCTCTATTTTTAATATGAAGACTATCTGTTTCATGGGTATCTGAAAGCGTTTGTTGGAGTGTTGATTAAGTACGTATAACTTGAGCAGTTGCAGAGGGCACTTGCACTGGCTAAGGTTACATTTCATTTTGTTTTTCCTTTTATAGTTGAACTGTAAATTCACTGTGTTTTTTTCATGATGTTTATAACCATTTTCTAACCTTGTTCATAATGCAGTATTTACCGTTTTCTTACTAATGTAGAATGACTTATTTCCATGCAGAATAGTTCTTTTTGTTTAATTTATTTTTAGTATCTTATCAGTGGTTAGAAGTTGAATTCAATAGTGTAGAGTAATTGATTTCATTTGTTGTTTCATTAGTCTTTAGGTTTTTAATTAAAACTGATCAGTGCCATTATAGTCTTGCCATTTTATTACTATTTTAGTGACTCATGTTGTAGGTGAATGTTTCTAAAAAGCCCTTCTAGTTGATGGTTCATCTTAAAATAAGTGGTTGAATACTTCATTTATAGAATGAGTCCTTTCTGCATTTTTGTATTTATATTTTCTTAGAATAATGAAGTACAAAATTCCTCAAAATGTCATCACAAGGAGGTCGTTCTCCCAAAATTGTGAGGCAGAGTAACTAAGCACTTCATTTAGTTTCCATAATAGATTAGTTGCAATTTCATTTTCAGTCTTAGTATTTCATTTAGCTTTGTTGCAATTTCATTTTCAGTTTTTCATTAATTTTTGATTCTGCAATAGACTAAATAGTAGTTGTGATCTCATTTTCAGTATTTCATTTTAGTTTTGTTTCCATCATAGATAGTTGCAATTTCATTTTTAGTTTTATTATTTCATTTAGACTTGTTTTTGTAATTAATTAGATAGTAGTTGCAACTTCACTCTTAAGTTCTTTTAGTTCATGATTTGGAAACAATAATAAGAGCAGAAATAGAAACTCTGTTTTTAATTAAACTTTACTTCCAAATTTGGCTTAAAGCACTTTTAGTCCTCATTTCATTTCTTTGGATTCTTAGGAGAAGTAGATTTAAGAATTTTTGTTAAAAGTACATTGTAAATCATTAGGGATTAATGAATCAAAACCCCAAAACAACATAAAACTCAAAAACACTGAAGTAAGAAGGGTCATCTAGCACATATAGTGCACTACACTTCATCAGTTTACGATACCCGGATTGATAATTTATGTAGAGAAATTTAGGACAATAAATTGACTAGACACTTGATCTATTACAATTTCCTTTGGGACAAAAAAACGAGTAAATATATCCTCAAAAAGAAATGAAACTACAACATTTTCAGTAGAAAAAGGAAGTGTTTTATCTTCTACCCATTTTGTAACATAATCAATGCAAAAAAGAATGTACCTTTTATGTCTCGATGGTGGATTGATTGGACCAACAAAATCTAGAACCCATTTTTCAAAAGGCTCAATAAGTACCTGAGGCTGTAGAGGCATTTCATTAGAGGGAACAAGTTTCCCCATCCTTTGACAACTATTGCATCTCTTGACATACTCCTTAGCATCCTTAAAAATGGATGGCCAATAGTATCCTGAGAGAAGAAATTTGTAGGAAGTTATTTTGGCGGAAAAGTGTCCTGCACATGGCTCATCATGACAATATTTCAATATCTCTATTATTTCATCTTCTCTAAAACACCTTTGAATGATCAATTCTAGCCTTGTTTTATATAATTGTTCATTTATCCATGAATAAGATGCAGTAATTTGAATTACCTTCCTTTTCTCTCGAGGAGATAAATATGATGGTAACTTCCTTGTAGCCAAATAATTAGCAATATTTGCAAACCAAGGTGATTTAGTAGATACTGCAAAAAGATATTCATTAGGGAAATTGTCTTCTACATGTACATCATTATTATCATTTTGAATTCTAGACAAAAAGCCAACAACTGTATTTTGTTTCGCAGGTCGATCCAAAATAATGATGTTAAACTCTTATAACAACATCAACCAGATTGTAATTATGAAATTAGTGACAGGTTTACTCATTAAGTACCTAATTGTAGAATGATCTGTATGTACAAAAGTTTAGTAGCCAATAATGTAATGTCTGAATTTATTGATGGCATGGACAATAACTAAAAACTCATTTTCTATTACAATGTAATTTAACTCAGCAGGAGTCAAATTTTTATTGGTGTAATAAATGGCATAAGGAGTTAAATCCGTTTGTCCTAATACGACTCCTAAAGTTGTGTCTGAAGCATCAGTTGAAATGTGAAAAGGTAGTTTCCAGTTTGGTCCTCTAAGAATGAGTGCTTCAAAGATTTTATCTTTTAATGTTTCAAAGGCCCTTTGGCAATCAAAATTCCAATTGAATTCACAATGTTTTGTGAGCAGTTTGAAAAGTGGAGATACATTTTTTGTAAAATTTTCTATAAATATTCTATAATAACCTGTGAAACCAAGAAAACTTCTAACATCTCATTGACAAGTTGGAATTGATAATATAGAAATAACTTCTACTTTAGATGTGTCCACTCTAATTCCATATCCTGAAATATGGTGTCCTAAAACAATTCCCTCAGTAAACATCATAAAACATTTTTCATGGCTTAATGAGAGATTTTCCTCTTTACATCTAATGAGAACTTCTTCCAAAATTTTAAGAGTTTCTTCAAAAGAATTTCCATAAACTGTAAAATCATCCATATACACTTCCACACAATCATGGATTAGATCAGAAAAATGCCTAATATTTCTCTTTGGAATGTTGCAGGTGCTTTATATAATCCAAAAGGAAGTACTCGGTAGGAATAAGTTCCCCATGGGCAGGTAAAGGTAGTTTTTTTTTGGTCGTATAGGGCTACTTGGATTTGATTATACCCACTAAAACCATCTAAGAATGAAAAATATTCCTTTCTTACCAATATATCTAAAACCTCATCTATGAAAGGAAGTGGAAAGTGATCTTCTAAAGTGGCTTTATTCAATTCCCTATAGTCAATACATACTCTCCATTTTCCATGTTTTTTAGGAACAATTACTAAGGGTGAAACCCACTGACTGTCTGATATTGGATAGATGAAATTTACATTCAACAGATTTTGTAGTTCCTCCTTAACAATATCCCTTATATTTGGATTCATTCTTCTTTGAGGTCGTCGACTTGGTTTGGAATTTTCTTCAATGTAAATATGATGTATACAAGTATCAGGATCAATTCCCTTCATGTCATTATATTCCCATGCATAAGCAGAGGAATGTTCTAGTAACATCTTCATTAATTCTTTCTTCTTAAATTCTTCCAAATTATTATTGATATTCAAAGTTTTTCCTTGAATGATTTCAATTGTAGAATTTCCAATTTTTTCCATAAAATGCAAAGATAGTTGATGAGATGATAAATATTCAATATTGCATTGTTCTTGAAAACTCTGACTAGATTCACAATATGATGAAGATTCATTATTTTCCATTAAATTCAAAATTTGATCTTCTTCATCTATTTGTCAAGTAGAAAAGATTGGTCTTATATCAATATCATCTTCTATCCATTCTTTATTTTCAACTTCTATTGTTGACTTTGCAGGTGGATACAATATGAATTTCTTTGTTGAGATTCCATCATAAATAAACATATCACCAGATCTACAACTTATAAAATCATCAACTGTAGCTAGCCATGGCCTTCCTAGAATCAATGGATTTCATCCTAAGTTATTCTTGGGTGTTAAAACCATAAAATCGATAAGGTATTCCCAAGAATCTAGGGATATATATATATATACACACACACACACACACACACCATCATGTTTAATTACATATCTATCTCCCAATTCTAACAATGTAGGTGTATATTGAATATTAGAAAGTTTTAATTTACTCATAGTTTGTTTACTCATGATGTTTATAGCTACTCCTAGATCAATCAATATATTTGGGATCTCTACACCATTGATGTGTGTCTTCACAATGGGACTTCATGGATCAAGATATTTCTGAATTGCTGCCTTACCCATCATAATATCTGCACTTTTTCCAACTAGTTGGATTCTTTTGACTTCTTTTCTTTTTCTTCCTGGTCTTTTTTTGCTCAATTCCCTAATTGTATTTGCAAAAATTTGTATTTCCTTAATGTCTTGTAGCAAAGGGATTTTTATGCAAACATTCTTCAGTTCATCTAACATGTCATAATCAGGTAATAAAATCTATTTTTCTACCCCTTCATCAATTTTTAATCTCTCAGGAAAAGGTGGTTTTGAAACATATACTGAAGGTTGTTCCATAATAGGAGTTGAGTTATTTGAATTTGTTGGAGTAACTTGTTTTTGAGTTTTTATTTTTCATTAAGAGACGTCTCTTCGTCAAAGACATTTTCTTTTTCACTTTCCTGAATAACAATTGATGGGGACTTTTTCTCTAATATTCTACCAAATCTAAGTTGAACATTGTTTAGATCTAGTGGAGTTATCATGTAAGTTTGGAAATTTTTTCCTTCCATATTGTAAACAGGTTGTGAGTTTTTATCATTATTCAGATTGGAAGTGGTTGGGTAGGAAATTGGTTTGATCTTTGAAGAAATGGTAATGAAATTTGTGGATTCAAATTGTGGGGTTGAGTTTGTTGAACAACCTGAGGATAATATTGTGGAGGAAAATTAGGATATGATTGTTAAAATTGTGGAAATTCAGGATATTGAGGCTATTGAGGGTACTTTCCATAAGGATTTTTTCATCGTTGTGACCAAAGTTATGGCCAAGATTTCCAAGGCATTGGGGTAGTCCAATTACTTGTGATGGTTGTGAAAATGGTTGAGTGTTAAAACCTTGAGCTGTATTTGAACGTGGATTTTGCCAGGGTCTTTTAGCAATAAAACAAAGAGGGTCTACCTGATTTGGTACTCCTTATTCTTGATAGACAACTTTAAGACCTGATATTGAGGGACATTCTTTTGTATCATGATTTTCCACACATATAACACAAGTTTCTACACTCTTTAAATGAAGAGGACATTCTCTCAAGGCATGTTTATTTCTACATTTAGGGTAAAAAAATGGACAATGCAACATTTTCAACTTTTTTCTTGTTCTGTATTTTAAGGGTGTAAATTTGTTCAATAAGACTCCCTAAAATATATGTTTTAAAATTATCAAGCAAATTACCTAGTTATGTTCTACTTTCTGTCACTGTCGCAAATTTATTAATCCTTGATAAAAGAGGATCTCTTGGATTTTTCCCGCTTCTTGCTTTGCCTCTTGAAATGTGTATGCATAACTCACAAATTTCTCGGAGTGACAACTAAGAAATGTCTCCCTTACCCACTATATTGAGAAGATCAATCCACTCATCTCTGATGGATTTCAACAAGGGAGATTTCAAAGTTTCCTCATCTAGATTATTCATTTTTTCCCTTTTAACATTATAAGAAAATCTTTCAATGAAGTCTTCAATATTTTCATCTTCTTTCTATACCATTTTACAGACTTCATCATTAATATTATGGGGCATACAATAGTCCTTATATTTCTCTAAGAATGTACCCATGTTCTTATGGAAATTATTCCTAAACTCATAAACCATTTTAATGTTGCATCTTTAAGGGTTGCAGAGAATAATTTCAACTTTTGAGCATCATGTAGATAATCATATGATCTACACAAGACTTCAAGTTCAAAGAGAAATGTTTCAGGATCTTCACGCCTTAGTCCATGAAAGTTTGGAAGGATAGAGGGTGAGATATTTTTCATTGTCATAGTTGTATCTTCATTGAGGATAGGAAATCCAAAGAGTTTTGGATTTATATGTTCTCCTCTCCCTCTTCCTCTTCCTCCACCTCTTCCACCTCCCCTATTTCCTCCTCTTCCTTCTCCAATCCTAGGTTGTTCACCATTCAAATTATGTACCTCTCCTTCCCCTTCTCTATCCATTGTAGATTCTTCATAACTAATATAGGGTTATGGTTCCAAAATTGGGTTTTTAGCTTCCTCTAGTTCCCCTCGTTCTTCTATCAATGGTTTGTTAAAATAAGTTTCTTCTTCCTCTTCTTCAGTAGGAACTTCCAGATCTTGAGCTAGAATTTGTTCTCCAGTTGAAGATAGGAAAATTACACCTGTTGTTGGAGATATGGGATCTTCTTATTCTATTATGGCCTCTATTGATGAAGTTGATGAATCTCTAGGTTGGATTTAAGATCTTAATACCTCAGGGAGTTTGTGTTTGCCTGCTATGGATGGAATTCAAGTTTGTTTGGGTGGTGTGGCACTACGAGGTCATGGTGGGGTGAGTGATGTCGTTGGAATTAAACGCTTACCTCTACCTACAAATCTACCCCTAGAGTCTCTTTCCCTATGCATATTATGTTTTTTTTTTTTAATTTATCAAAATTAAAAAGACAAAGACTTCTATTTACACTTCCCTGGCAACGACGCCAAAATGTTTGTCAATTTAATTGTCTTAAATTATTACATAAATTATCGACATGAGTTGGTAAACTTGTGAAGTGCAAATACTATATATGCTAGAAGTCCTTTTTATTAAATCAGATTATTAATGTGCATGATTGAGTTATTGAAAATTACTTCTAAGGATGTTTTACATTCCTATCTTACTCTTCAAAGAAAATGAATTTAACACATTAAATATTCCTAAAATTTCCTCACTGCCTTTTAATGAAATAAAAAATTCTATTTTCACTTGTGAAATGAAACTTAAAGCAAACTCATACTATCTTATTTAGAAAAATTAATTGATCTATTGCAACGCAAATTTAATCTCTAAAAGCAAAATTTTCATTTAACATTCTAGCAATTCTTTTCATAAAAACAAAAATGAATTTAACTTCCATATGAAATGAAAACCACACATCTATCATTATCAACCACTCATACTCTAAAATTAAAGGTTCTGAAATGAAACTACAATGAAATCACTCATACTCTGAAATTGAATGCTTTGAAATGAAACTATAAAGAAATAAATGCTTTGAAATGAAATACTGTAAAATGAAACTATAAAGAATACTATCAAGCTCTAAAATGAAACACTGTGAAATCATAAAGAAATCTATGAAAATCAATTACACTACCATTAGCATCATTATAAATCAACTTGAAAAAGGAATGATTAGTGAAATATCGTTATCACTATCTGATTGAAAGCAAGACTGCAAATCAATTCTAAAACATATGAATAAATGTAACAAGCAAGAAAGAAAAGATATTAGAATGCAGAACCTTCATTGTTTGCAGGGGCCCTCAACAAATAGGCGGTCATAGAACTTCAATCAAACAATTAGCTACAAATCAAAACTTCAAAGGACTTCTTCATTAACAGTTTAAAAACAGAGTCTTAACACATTACTGTCGCATACATAAATTAACCTTCTGTTGATTTTTGTTGCACAATAATTATAAAAGTCTCTGTCAATAATTGTTTGAGGCTTTTACATCTACCTTAGCTAACAAAGTTCTAAATTAAGCTTCTAATGACTATCAAGATATTGTTTCTCACAATTTGCTATTTGGCAAAGAAAATTATGAAGCACAGGAATATTGAACTCTCGCTCGCCTATTCACCAACCAAGTTGACTTTACCCTTCGACCACACAATCGAACAATCCTTTGGTGATATGGTTCAGATGAATAAGATGAAATCATTAAAGGGACCAATCTCCACCTGTCCCTATCTTTCTCCTCTTAGCTGGCACCTCTGATCCTGGTAAACCTTGGAATCAGCTACAAAAACACAGATTAGTTGCAGAATCATGCGAATTCGGTAGCTAATACAAATATTAACTCAATAATAAGGAACATTATTAAATATGAAAGATAAGACAATTAAATACCTTACCATGTCAAAAAAAATGTAGTTTGATGCCTATTGAGTTAATGATGACGGTCAAGGAAAGGAAAAATAGGTATGGGAGAGTGTAAAAATGAAGCAATCATGAGGCTCAACATATATAATATATGTATTTGTATAGTTTTCTTGATCTCATGTCTTTCTTCCAATACAACACCATTATGGACTAGTCTGTAATACATATACCAAAAAAATTATCATTTAGATTCACTAAAGGATATGCATATCAAAGGCATCAAATTAATAATATTTTACAAAATCTTTCAAAACCCTTCAATGGATATACATAAGAAACAAGATGAAATCAAGGGGGAATTTGTGTTGTGTAAAAATCCACAAATATTAGCACCTACCATTAGGATTCCAAACAACCTAAAATGGATAAAATTCAAGCATAGAAAAAATACTAATTAAAACACCCACAATTCTAGATAAAGAAATGAATAAATAAAATTACCTTTGCATGAAGAATCTCTTCAATACATACCTTAGGGAACCTACTCAACAAACGTTTCCCTTTTCCAAGCTAGGACATGCACCAAAATGTTTGAATCTCATCTTCCCTATTGAAGAAAAAATCCACACCCTCTCCATAGATTCAAACCAAGGCCTTCATGAGATTTTTCCCCTTCCTTGTCTTCCAATTACACTAAAAGACCTATTTCATCATGGCACCCTTGAGATGTATGATTTCCAGACACTCTAAGTCCATGAAATATGCCCAATTCAACACCAAGGAGTGTAGAACAATATTGGCTTCTTTAGGCAGACTGCCCTCTGTGTACGCAAATTCTAAATGTCATTATCAGAATTTTCTTAATATAAAAATAGTGGTTTGGTGCATTGTTGTAGCTGCATTTGGTGTCTCAGGAAGAATAGAACCATGACAGACAAAATACTATTGCTTTGTTAAGTTATTTTGGCACCAAGAAGAAATTGACCAAGAAAATGACAGGTGGATTTGGAATATGTGAATATTTGTGGTTACAAAGAACTCTATTTACAAATGACTGATAGATAAAAGGACACTCTTCCACCTGACAAGGATGATAAATCTAAGTACCATTGAAAATTAGTTGTACCTACACATAATCTCCATTGCATTTAGCACTAGTGTGGATGCATAACATATTTTGACACAACAGAGGTCAAAGATTAACACTTAAAGGTTGAAAAATCGAGCTACCTATTACAAATTGCTTTATATCTATAATCATGAATGTAATGTGTATGGAGGTTTGATGAACGAAAATGATTTTATTAGAAGAAAATGAAAGTAACTATTGTTTTGGTTTAGTTTAGTGTTGACACACAACATATTTTCACATGGAAGAGATCAAAGATTAACACTCAAAGGTTGGACAATCGAGCTACCTACGACAACTTGATCTATATCTATAAGTAATTGAGACTGTAATGTGTGCAGGTTGGATGAAGGTGAGTGATTTTGATGAGCCACTGGTCATAAGATCATTAGAAAGCTATCTCATCATATCACTTAAAATTTATTCTTCAAAACTAAAATTCGCATCTCATCTGAAGTTACTAGTCTAGAATTGGAGGCTTGAAATGTCTAAAAATATTTCAGATGTACAAACTTCTGAAAATGAAAGTGTGTCTCTTTTGGGCTTCAGAGGCCTCAAGCTAACTTTATGGTGTTGGTGTGTTGTGTGTGAGTGATAAAGAGATATGATTTATTATAATTGTGTTTCTCCTTGCTTGTACATACCCAATATAGTTGTCCTGAGTAAAAAATTGTTAATGTATTTCTTGGTTGATGCAAAAAGAATTACTATTATGATGTATAGGTTGGTTGTTTCTATAATTATTAGCCGACTTTCAATAAAAATATTTCTTTAACTATTTATCCTTTCACAAAGCTCTTCTTCTATCATCATTTAGATTGGTCCTGATGATGGGTCCCTATTGGTATTTGAAACGTTGACAGAAATATGGTTTCTACTGTGGATACTCTGAGACTAAGTCTAAAAGATTCAAATTCATGGGAGAGTTTCCTAGGGAAGATATCCATCCATCAAAGGCCCAATTACAACTCCAATTATTTTCTTAGGATACCAATAACAATGAATTGGATTGTGACAACAACTACTTTATTAATTTCCATTTTGTTTCTTTCGTATGAATGAATTTAGTTCTGCGAAACCAGGGCTTCCAACATAAATGTGTGATATTTTATGCTTTCTACTAGGTCATACCAAATATTGATAGTTAAAAATGAAAAGATAATTATTATTATGATGTATGGGTTGGTTGTTTCTGTAATTATGGATCTCAAAAGCAGATTCAAATTCATGGGAGAGTTTCCCAAGGAGGATATCCATCCATCAAAGGCCTAGTTGCACCTCCACTTCTTTTCTCAGGATACCAATAAGGACCGATTGAATTATGACAACAAATACTCTATTAATTTTCATTTTGTTTCTTTTCTATCAATTAATTCAGTTAAAGCGAGGATTCCAACACAAATGTGTGTTATTTTAGGCTGTCTACCAGGTCTTGTAGGATATTGATAGTTAAAAATGCATGTTTTCATGGATATTTTTCATAGAATTCACTGAAAAAGGTTAGAGAATGAAGGAGGAAGATTGGATTATAGGTAATATACACTTCATATTTGTCGCCTCTTCATGCCTGACATGATAATGAATTTTCTTTAATGGGATTCCATTTTGGAAATAAAGGTGCAATCTTTCAATTATCTGAATCTCAACTATGCTATCATTATGTTATTACTCAATTAAGTTAAATTTTTGAATCTTAATGAAATGAGAAACAACCCCTAAATATATTTAAAATAAGCAATGATCCCCTTCCTTTTTAACATAATTTTTTGTTGCATAGGAAATCTCCAGTTTAGTCTTTTGGGCTTCTTCCAATTTCTGGCATTTGATTTAAAGGCTAGAATTATCTAGTTGAAGTAAGCATGAATATCAAGAAAATTCTAGCCTTATAAGATAATAAGAACTCAATTAAATGATTCTCTTCAATATTTGATTCATTAGTGTATCCATAGTGGAAAACATTAGTCATATTGGCTTTAAATATCTTCTCCTTAATAGGCTTGAAATTGTATTTATTAGCAGAGATATGGACAGGCGGTATTGTTGGCAATGCTGATGTATGGATCCCATCAAATAGGTAGCAATCATTAGTAGAACCACTAAAAGAATATTTTCCTAAAGAGATTGTAACATGACATACTCTTGGCGTCAATTTTTCCAGTTGTTTTATCTGTTCCCAGAAACAAGTATAATGGCCAGGGATGACTTTGAGTTGTTGTACATTTTGCACATCTTGTACAAGAAACAATGTATGCAAAACTACAAAAGAGTGCTCCCCTATAATTATTTTTACTATTGTGGCCCTTCACATTTCCCAAAATACGAGGTTCCCATTGGTTATAAGAACAACTCAATTTAAAGAATGAAGATGATGCACCTGATTATCCAGGGCTAAATATGAGGACAACACTAGATATATATCTCACAAGAAGCACCATAGCTCTAGAGCCCTAAAAAGGCACTAAAGATAAATCCAATAGTCTAGGGGGACACCCTCTTCATGAAGTAGCATAAATATAAGTCTTGTTAATGGTTGTAGCTGTGGGTGGTGTGAAAATGCAACACCAAGCAAAATAGTGACACCAAGCATCCCAAATTCAACAATATTGTAGGCATATGGGCTCTGACCATGATGCTTGAAATAATGTGCAAATTCATTTTGGTTGATACAAGAAAGAAGATGTTTCTTTTTGTAAGCATCATTTTTTATCAGGTGCTCAAACAAATACGACAGAGAAAAATTACCCCAATCAATCCATAATGTCGTAAAGATTGTTTTCTGAAAATGATTCAAGTAGAATATAGTTGACGCCAAAGAAAAATAATTTTTGCATTATATGGCCATAGTTTGCAATAAATTAAAAAGAAAATTCATGAACAAGAAAAACATAAACATTCATAAATGCATCATTTTATACAATTCTTTTGTAACAACGACTATGGTTGCAAAGGGAGTTTAATCATTACCTCATTATGCAAAGGAAAACCAAATTCCTACTCAAGGTACATCTCAGTTCAAACCCTTGTAAACAATCCACAGTAGCTCACCATTAAAATGTGTAGGCACTACCCGGATGCGGGTGTTCAAAGCACATTGAATAGGAATTAAGAGCATGCCACGCGGAGAGGACAGCGGGCAGCTGAACAGGATGGAGATGAAAGGTATTAAGCCGTTGGAATTGCAAGGCATTCATTGCCATTCAATGAAGCTACCGTCCCAAGGCAAGCGCTGCTGTAATTACAGGATGGAGGATCGCGCTATTAGAACATTCGCCTCGGTTCGGATTTGGTTGCAGGCTGAGAGCTTGCGTTCTAAGGAAAAGAAGGGTGCTGGACTGTGGGGGAATGAGGAAGGTGGCATTGGCAAGAGCAGGCCTTTCCATGTAGTTTTTCTCAACCCCGTGTATGTTCCTGTCGTAAAAACCTCTCAGAATGTAGCGGTTGGGACTGAGAGAGGGATTCGCTCAGTGGAGGGGCCGCACTGTGGTAGCAACGTTTCCCAGGTTGACGAATCCAGCTTTCTCAAAATTGTGGCCGTCTGGGATTCTTTTTGGGTGTTAACCAGTCTTCAGGCCGAATCAGGACAACCATTGACTTCAAGTTTACTTGCCTCTTATCAGAGTAATCACATGGCTCCTCGCTTAAGGGCTACTCCTCGGCATGGGCGTAATTATGGGCAACGAGGAGGTTCTGGAGGGAGAGGCAGTCATAGCCCTTGCCGAGTTTCACCTCTCGCCTTTGCGTCGCCCCCTTCGACTAGATCTGACGATTCTGGACACTCCATCAGTAACACAGTGCAATCTGCAAGGTTCCAATTTCACCGTCGAACAAATAAGCCATTTATTTCGGCTCTTGTAACGGTCATCTTCTCGGAAGAAGACAAGGCAGAGGTTAGTCTGAAGGAACCTTCCGAGGAACATTCGCCTTCTCCTTCGAACAATTCCTCGCTGAGCAGGTGGATGGAAGAGAGTTCCTATGCCCCTTCGTCGCAAAGCAAGATTGAGGAAGAAAGCACTTTCGCTCATACAGAGGAGCAGGCATAGGTGCTTCAGGAAATTGGGAGCATGAAGGACAAGAACAGTTTGGATATGGCACAGGAAAAGGCTGAGGCACCTCAGGAGATGGAAGATATCAGGCAAACCTCACCCCAGAAGCAAAACATGAACAAGAAGCCTGACACTTCCTTTGCAAACCTGTTGTATCTCAAGCTGCCGCCGGGAATGAAGCTTGAAGATGTCGAGGATGGTGTGGAGGTCACCTGGGAGCCCCTTGACGAGGAAACCGGGCAAGGATCAGAAAATCTCAAGTAAAATGCTCTGTTTCGATTGGTCAGTTTTCCTGCTCTGTTTTGGTCTCTTGCTATTCTGGTTTGGTTTCTATGATTTGGCACTACTTGTTCGGTTATAATGGTTCGGCGTTCAGCGGCTGGCGATAATTCCAGCATGACAGCGGCAAGTCCACAAATCTTCTTTTGTCTCTCTGTTTATGTCAAGCACTCTGGCAGGTCTTCTGACCTGTAAAATCTCCTCCTACTGCTTTTTAAGTCTGCTCTCGTTTGCTTCAATTTGTATAAGGTTCCTTACAAACAGTGGAACAAACAATTTTGTTAAAATTTTGAAAGAGAGTTGCCAGGTCACTCTCAGAGGTTCAAACCTCTTGTACATATTTTTACAGTTGTTTTTAATATAAGTAGACTAGTCTTTGCCCAGAAAAAAAATAAAAATAAAAATAAATAAATAAATGTGTAGGCACTGAATAATTTAAGACACTAATGTCGTATGTCGGCAACCAAAACCCCATGGTTGGCCGCATGGTCGACCACAGGGGGGTATTTCAAAACATAAAACATTTAAATGAAGCAAAACCATTACACACAACCTAAAACCCTAACCTATAACCAATGTTGACCCTTTGAGAACCTGGTGCTGCATGCAAGCTACCTATAAAATTACCTATAAATTGCAAGAACAATAACGGTCCGACTACTAGGTGCAAACATAGACAATTAAAGATTACCTAAGAACCATTTAAAAAAGGAACATACAAGATTAAGGAAAAATCTTGCCAATTTATAAAATCAATTCAGAAAAGGGCTCACATGTAAACCTCAAAGTTAGAAGGATAAATGGTGGTAGAAATCTCGTTATGAATTGTAACTATTAATACCATATCAATCCGATGGCCTAAGCTATTTCTATCATCTAACAACCAAATCAATGACACACGAAGGGACATGTAGCATGGGAGGGGAGTTCTTCTCAGAGGGAACACATTACGACGTAATTAACTAATATATCTAAATCATATAAAATTTTATATCAATAAATAATTTTAAAATATCACAAAATTATATATTCACCTGTGTGTTTATTTTGGGATAGGGATTTCATAATTTTAATTTAATTATCAACAATTATTAGGTGAATAGTAAGGATTTAACCTCCCCAAAATAGTCACAAATCAAAGGTTGAGATTTATCTTATAAGTAGTTATGCCCTTTAATTAAATTTATTAATCAAAAAAAAAATTTGTCAAATGAATATGCTTAACAAGGATATGGGTTAGGGTGTTTTTATCATGTAATATTAGTAAGTCATTGTATTAGCCCATTTTATTCTAACAAAACCTATTCACACATTACAAATCTTCATAATTAAAAATATTATGACATATTTTTTTTAATTAAGTATCCATTTAAATCATATAATAATCTTTTTATATCATAAAATAATAAATAATAATAATAGTTTAATAGAAAATTTATAATTTAAACTATTTTATATGGTATTTTCTTTACCCAACCTATCTCTCACAACCTTAATGTTATAACATCTAACTAGTTAATTCACAAATATGCAACAACATAATTATAATATATTATATTATCTATCTATCCTATATATATATATATATATTATAATATAATATATATTATTATATATATATATTATATATATATTTATATAAATACAACCACCATTGATAAATGAATAAAAAATAACCACCATTCAATGAAAGAGAATTTATAGAAGTACAATATGTATAATAAAGAAGAATAAACTTTCAGGTCCAACGAACTTCTCGACCAAATGTCAAACTCATATCAATTGGTTTCTTTCCCTTGCCATATCTCATGTTATCACTAACATAAAATATTTACTCCCACTCTACCACAAATGTCGAAGGCTGAAAGAACATATGTGGTTAATATTGATCTCTTCTATCATCTAAAATTTTTGCACAGTATTCTTAAAAAAACAATATGAACTCTGAAATCATATGCGAAGCAATGAGTTTTATTAGGGGCCATGAAAATCTGTGGAGGTGGAGGAGTTTTGGAGGTCTTGGGGTAGAATCCTTATTCTGATCTACACACCTACCTTTATCACAAACTCGACTGTATTCACCATAGTCTGGCAACAACACTTGGTGCCTATGAACTAAGGTTCTCCAAAAGTAATGTAAGCACTAAGGAAGTACAACAATTTCTGATTGCACTCTATGTTCAAGTAATTGTGCAATCAGGTGATGCAATAGTCGTGATTTTTGCAGTAGCTGTCTAGCCCATCACAAGGAGCTTCTCCATGGCATCCCGTGTAAAATACTCCGCTATATCACCCATATCTTAGAATTGGGGCCTCTACAATTAAAATACAATAATAGTCGACCACAGGGAGTCTTTCAACACACCGAGCATTTAAATTGAAGCAGAGGCAACGTAAAACCCTAACCTATAACCAATATCGGCCCTTTAAGAACCTAGTGCCACATGCAAATTACCTATAAAATCGAAGGACAACATAGGTCTGGCTACTAGGTGTAAGCATAGCCAGTTAAACATTTCCTAAGAACCATTTCCAAAAGGAATAAACGAGACTAAGGAAAAAACCCGCCAATCTATAAAATTATCTATCAATTCAAAATGGGTATGTTGGGTATGGCTTCTTTGAATGACATATCATTGAGAGAAGGCCTCACATGTAGACCTCGAAGTCAGAAGGATAAATGGTGGTAGATATATCTTTACGAATTGCAACTGACTATATTGGTCGAATCAATCCAATGGCCCGAGCTATTTCTATCGTCTAACACCCAAATCAACAACACATCAAGGCATAGGCGGTGTTAGGTTCCTATACCAATAGGAGTCATAATTTTGATTGACTAAGGTTAAGCCTTGTAATATTGTACATACCTTTGCTTTCTGCAAATGTTTTCCATATTAGAAAATTAAAAAATGTAAAAAGGCCATGTCCTAAAAGAATAATCAAAGGACAAAAAGAATGAAAATAGGTAAAAAAAAAATGAAATATATGAACACCAAAAGACAAAAGGAGACCATGAAAGTGTGTAAGTCAAAATGCCACTACTATTTACTTTTTATGCATAATAAATGATTGTGTGTAGCTCGTTATTTATGCCACAATCCATGATAGTCAAAATATTTAAACTTGACTATTTCATGCTTTGAATTTTATGTTCATAGGTAGTGAATAAATCTGACCAAATAATGTAATCTTGGCACATTATTAGATAGGTAGAGTGAATAAAAGGAGTTCATTAGTTTAATTTGAGCCATTGGAGGATATAAGGTTAGAATTAGATAGTTTATTTTGTAAAGAAAAGAAAAAAATTGATAAGGGTTTTCTAGCCTAAATGCACCCAAATAAAGTGAAGCAAAAATGGTAGGATGAGTAAGTGGGTAAGTAGTAGAAAGCTTGTAGACATGTCATGTAATTGATACAAAAAGTACTTATGTCATTGTTCCAAATGCATCATTTAAATATGCATCGGTACTAAACAAAACAAAGGCAATGGTTCACAATTTGGTTTACTTAACATCCCCTCATTCATTTTAACCCCCTATGAGACTCACTAACTTCCCTTCCATAATAAAAATATTAATACCTATAGTTTTTAAGTAAAAAAGGCTCAGAGCATTTCTCTGACTTCTAGTGGGACTGGACCCTCAACTTGATGATTTAAGAAGGAAAGGTGATTAAATTCCCTTATAATTCACTCATCCCCCTCACAAAACCCCTTTTCCTAAGGTTAAGTTCTCTTTCCTAGGAAAACCCCTTTATAAACATGTTCTATGTAAAAAACCCCACCAAATACATTTATCCTAAGTACTAGGTATATGGGAAACACACAACATTTCATGTACCTAAGTACAATACTCCTTCCGCTCATTTCACTTCATACTAACATTTTAATTAAAATAGATAAAAGGCCCGATGAACCCATTATCCCGTATATATTTAACTCCTTTATATAAATTAACCCCACCCCTTAATTTACTTATAAACTATATTACTACCCCATATCCCAAAAAACATTAAACCCCGCCCTCAGTCCCTAATCCCAGATTACAGCCTGGCCCAATCCCCTAAACCTGGGTTAGACCTTAAACTAATCCTAAAACCACCGCAATTAAACCCTCAGGCCCCCCATTAAATCACATCATTCACCCCCCCTACAACTTCCATCTCCTAATCACCATTGATCGTCCCTCTTCCACATCCAACGCCCCACAAGCATATCGGGTTGGCCCAACGTCCGCCCTTTACCCACCCAATAAGGTGGTTTTCCCCCTTGCCAACAACGCTACGTGGAAAACGCTGAATAGAATCAGGCGACCCCATCCGAATACCGTCTGTTGAGTCTTGAAAATGTCATTCATTTCCATTACACTTTCACTATTATGTCCATTATATCACCTCCATTTAACCTCCATTTCACTACTATGTCACCACATTCATCCCACTTTCATTATCATTGGGCCACATTTATGTTTTTCCAATCTTTATTAATTCTAAGATTTTTAAGTGAATTTGTGGTTAAAAATTAAGAAATAATGTGCATATGCTTATACCTAACAAATGGGTTGAGATTGTTGACATGTGTAGGTTGAAAGGAAGCTTCTAGAAGACCCTTATGTGGCACTCTAAGGCCAAATTCGAATTTGATTGGAAAGAATCATGGGATCATGAGGATATGTGTCACATCTCCTAATTGTATTGAAACTCTAAGAAGACATGTGTCTTATCAGTTCCTATTTTGATTAGGATTCTAGAGGTAGAGGGAGAGATTCATGGACTCTCATTAATGAGATGGCTTCTCATCTTTTTGTATAAATAGGAGAGCTCTCTCCTTCATTTGTTAGTTCTTTAGCTTGGAGTTTGTAGTTCTTCCTTGATGGCTTTTGAAAGCTTTGGAGAGCTTTGTTTTACTTTGTGATTTTGAAGAATTGAATAAAGATTTGATGTTCTCAACATGGAAGGAGATGTGAAGTAGATGTCATGGAGCACATTAGAATGTAAGGTAGAGTAGATTTCATTTTGTAATTTTGCTTTGATTTCATTATGTCATTTGATTGCTTTCAAGTTTGATAGATTAGATTTTCCATTCATGCAATTTTAATTCATGTAAGTGTGTTCAGCCGGTTGATTGTAGATTAGTTTTTCTTTACATGTTTTTGCATCAAATAGTGACATGAGATTTACCTATCTGCTGACTTTGTTTTTTTTAGATTTTCAATTTCAGTTGTGCATTGATTTCAGTCTTGTTCATTTGTTTTGTTAAGTTAGTTTAGATATCAACTCGCTCATTTTATTGACGGTTACCTCCGAAAGCCATAGCAAGACTAACTAGCAAGGGATCAAAATATGAATGTTGTGATTTGATTTTAGTTTACTTTTCAGCAGTTAGATATTAAATCGCTCATATCATTGACGGTTACCTCCAAAAGCCATAGCGGGACTACTGGTGAGGGATCGAATTATGAATGTGTAATTTGATCTTAGTTTTACTTTTATGCAATTAGATATTAAATTGCTCATATCATTGATGGTTACCTCCGAAAGCCATAGCGGGACTACTGGCGAGGGATCGAATTATGAATGTGTAATTTGATTTTTCTTTTACTTTCCTTGCAATTTTTTATTTGTTTGAGTGCAATAGCTTAACTTTTATTTCCGTATTTAGATAAGCAGCAAAGACATTGATTTCATGATCAGTATTTCATATTTTGTTTGATTTAAGTAGCTGCACGTTTACACTTTTTGTTCAAGTACTGATTTGATCAATAACATGTTTTAAGATCTTTTGAAGTGCTAAGTTTTGGAAGTTACCATTGGGGACATAAACCTTGTCTTGAAATCTCTACCCATACTTGACCTTTAAAACTATTCTTGAGACCTTAGAATAGGATTTCCATTTGCATTAAACACTTTAGGAAACCAACAAAAACAAAACCCCAAAACAAAATAAAATCTATAAAACAACGAAGTAAGAAAAAGGTTAACTAAGCACATATGGTGCGCCACACTTCATCAGTTTAGGATACCCGGATTGATAATTTATGTAGAGCAATTTAAGACATTAAATTGACTAGACACAAATCTTGCCTTGTACTTCTCCACACTCCCATCAGCTGCTTGCTTCACTTTGTAGATCCATCTCGAACCCACCATTGATTTCCCTTCCGATCTTGGGACAATCTCCCATGCACTGTTTTTGACAATCGAATCATACTCTTCCACCATGGCCTCTACCCATGTGGGTTCTTCCATAGCTTCCTCAAAAGAGCCATGTATCCAGTGTACTGATCCAGTGATTGTCTCTGCATGTGCTCTATTGTAGGTGGTCCTACAACCTTCTTTGCATCTCGAGCCAGTTGCTCAGATTCTGTAGTGCGCTTTCGCACTTTGATGGTTGGCATTGCATGAGTGGTATCTTCCACTCCATGAACTTCATCTTGTGGCTGATCCACGTCCTGAAGCTCATCCTTAGGAACTAATAGCTCCTCATCTGCATGCAAGTGTGGATCCCTCTCAAGCGAACACTTCATGGCTTTTTCCTTCTGAAATTTTATATCCCATCGCACAACAGTCTTGTGACTGTCTGACAAATACACATGATAGTTATGGGGCATATCAGTGTACCCCAAAAATATCCCAACCTCTATGGTCGGCTCCAACTTCTTCTTGGCATCCTTCGTTACATGTATGTAAACAGGAGAACCAAAAATCTTCAAATCGGAAATATCAGACCTCTTACTAGAATAAGCCTCCTCGGGTGTACTCATGCCAAGTATCCTGCGAGGACAATGGTTTTGCACATATACTGCAGTATTTCATGCCTCTGCCCACAAATGAAGGGGTAGGCCATGATCATGCAACATCACCCGTGCAACACCCACGATTGTTCTGTTCTTCTGCTCAGCAACCCCATTCTGCTGTCAGTTATGGGGAGCTATGAGCTTTCTTCGAATCCCTTCTGCGCTGCAAAAGTCCTTGAACTCGCTAGAGATGAATTCACCACCATTGTCACTCCTAAGAGCCTTCACCTTCTTCCCTGATTCCTTCTCGACCAGTGCTTTACAGAACTTTGAATATGTCTCGCTCTTCTTCTGCATGAAGAAGATCCAGCACTTACGAGAGAAATCATCAACAAAAATCACATAATACCTGTGTTTTGTTGTCGAAGCAACTGAGAAAGGTCCACACACGTCTGTGTGGATTCTCTCAAGGATCGTCGTGGCGCGACTATCCTTCTCGTGAAAGGTGGCTTTCACAAACTTCCCCAAAGTACACCCCTTGCACTGATCTGACTGCGCAATTGTGCCTTTAGGAAGCCCTGTAGTGATCTGCTGCAGTATCTTCAAGGCTCCATGGTGAAGGTGACCCAATCTCCTGTGCCACAACTCGCCATCATCCCAACTCACCAATCCTTCTGCCTTGCCTACCATTGTTTCACATCCATCTACATGCAACTGATAAAGGTTCCTTACTCGAACCCCTATCTTCCGGGTCTCACCAGTTTTCTTGCTGCACAGGAAAGCTTTTCCCTTGCTGAAAACAACATCATACCCCTTGTCTTCTAACATCGCCACAGAGATAAGATTCTTCTTCAATCCTGGAACATGCATGACTTCCTTCAATACGAAGGGTTTACCAGACTCCCTCTCAAAGGAAATGGTATTGATACCGGTCACACTGTATCTACCATCATTGCCCATCTCGATGTGCACTCAAAGATCTTTGTCCTCCAGATCAGAAAACAAATCTCTATCTCCCGTCATGTGAAAAGACGCACCACTGTCCAAGAACCACACCGATCCCATCACACTTGAAACCAAGCATGTGATCAATGAAAATTCAAGCTCAAACTGTGAGGTTAGAGCCTCTCCTGCTACAGATCTAGCAGCTTTCTTGTTCTTCTTCTTCTGCGAACAATTAGTGGCATAGTGTCCATGCTGGTGATAGTGAAAACACTTCACCTTGAACATGTCCTACTTCTTGCCTTTCGCACCAGACTGAGAAGCTTTCTTTCTCTTCCCTTTCTTTGCTTTAGCAGCCAAAGCGCAATTTTCTTCATCAGCTCCCTTTGATGAAGATCTGTCCCTGGTACTCCGCCTGATCTCCTCCTGCACAAGATCGGACCACAGTCTTTCCCATCCTGGAAATTTCTCCCGACCATTGACAGAGTCCTGATATGAATTCAAACTCTTCAGAATACCAAGGGGAGCCAAGCTCACCAAGTCCTCATCATTGACAGTAACCCCCACACTTCCCAGCTCATCTCGACACTGAGTGAACTTCGTGAGATACATGGGCATACTGTCACCCTTCTTGCATTTGATGTTTCTGAGTTTATCTTTGAGTGCCAACTTCCTCTGATTGCTCTTTCTTTGGAATATTTATGTTAACAATTTCCACATCAAATATGGAGTAGCCTTTCCATGGAGGTTGGACACAATGTGATCCTTGACGCCCTCCAACAGAACCCTTCGACATTTTGCGGTCTTCTTTTGCCAAGCATTAGCTTGAGTAGCATCAGTAGGCTTTGGGACATCCGTCTCTATGAACTCCTTTAGCTCGTTATCATCCAATACTGCCTCCATCCTGTCCTTCCATGAAATATAGTTCGTATTTCCCTCAAGGGCATACTCCAATCACAATCCTATGAAAGACATCTTAGTTTTGACACCAAGAAAACACTGCTGCAAATTCAAATTCCACCAGCTCCAAACTCAACCGCTTATGATCTAGAATTTGTGAGAACAAGGTATTTCTTATACAGAGATCGACTGTATGGGCATTCACCGGATATCTCACCTTCCAAAGGAAGGATGAATCCAGAGGCTACCTGGCTCGATTACAGACTCTATCTAAAGAAATAGAATGTAAACAATTCCTGAATAGTAGATCTGATGATCAACAGCTCTGATACCATGTAGAAATTTTGAATAATAAACACATATTCAATGGAGGTTATCCTGATCATGTACTATTGCAGAATACATACACAATACATAAGCTCCTCTACGTTGATCATCAATATAGCAGCATCAATAACAATAAAACATCAAGAGCATGCACACATTAACACAGTATGTAACCCGGGGAAAGATTACAGTTGAAAACCCCACACTATATGTATATTAATGATTGAGAACATGTAACATTACAATATTCAATACTTTTCACAAGTATCCAGCACTATCTCCACCTGTTACACACAATACAACTCAGATCTGATCTCAAAATCTATTCCACTGCTTGCCTGCCTCCACTGCTCAATACCTGCTCAAGAATGGATGGGAATGGTTGAACCAAACTCGTATTTACCTCAAAATAATCACTCACACTGGGAATCACGTGAGCAGAGGCTATAATCACTTGGTATTGGCCAATTCGCATGGGCATAACTCAATCCCATTGATTGTGCAAATCCTCATGCACAACTATAGTCACAACTAATAGCAATCTGATCCTCTAACACATGTCCCTGCTGAAATGAACATGCACTGACATGCAACTGAGTTAACTGATGTATTTTTTAGTTGCATTATGAGTTAATAATTAGTTTAACAACTCATCATTAGTCTATTTGCTGTTAGACTAATTACAACTAGTTAAACCAAGTCAAACTAAACACAACTCCATCAACTCCACAATCAACTCCACCAAACTCAACTGATTGAGTTCTAACTGAAGTCATGCATGCAACAACTCAACTGACCCATAAAGAAAACGTATTTCCTTCTGACAGCTGCATGTTCCACATCTGTAGCTCAAACTGAAGTGCTCCAAGAGAATAAGATAAAGTTTATAGTCTAAATATTATTATAAGCTAATAATATTTGACTGCTCTATAATTAGACTT
>APFE030929542.1:0-40555 GCA_000404065.3 Pinus taeda | reverse complement strand
GTTGACCATAAACTGCTTCATATGGAGTCATTTTGGTGGTGGCATGATAGTTGGTGTTATACCACCATTTGGCTAGAGGTAACCATTGTACCCAGAGATGTTGCTTTACTGAAGTGAAACACCTAAGGTAGGTCTCTAGACATTTGTTGAGTGCTTCAGTTTGACCATCAGTTTGTGGATGATAGGAAGTACTGAGTTGTAGTTGGGTACCTTGTAGCCAAAAGAGTTCCTGCCAAAAGTTACAGGTGAAGATCGGGTCACGATCAGACACAATGGAAGTGGGCGTGCCATGCAATTTGAAGATTTAATCCATGAAAGATTGAGCGACCAAAGTCGGTGTAAAAGGGTGGGGTAGGGCGCAAAAATAGCATACTTAGAAAGTTTGTCCACAACCACCATGATGACTGACTTGTTGCCTAAATTTGGAAGACCCGTAATGAAATCCATAGAACGTCCATCTAGATTGAGGCCGGGATGGGCAATGGCTATAATGTGCCTGGGGATTTGACTGTTTCTCCTTTGTGGCGTTGACAGATGTCGCATTCAGCTACAAAAGTAAGACTGTCCTTTTTCATGCCTGTCCAAAAAAATGATCTTCGAGTGCGAGCATACATCTTCTGAAAGCCTGAACGTCCTGCAGTGGGAGATGAGTGCAACTCTGCCAAAATGCAGCTTTTGAGGGTGGATGTTGGTGATATTACGACTCTATCCTTGTAGCGAAGAATCTCATCCTGCCATGAGTAGCCCATTGTGGAATTTGGATCCGCCTACAATTGATTAATGAGTTGGGAGAGCCAGGGATGTGAAAACCATTCCTTGCGAGCCTCTTCAATCCATTCTGGAATAGGAAGGGAAATTGCGAGCAGGGTACTTTCCTCCTCAAATTGGCGGGATAACGTATCTGCTACAATATTTTCGCACCCTTTCTTGTAAATTATCTCATAATCATATCCCAGCATTTTGGCGAGCCATTTATTTTGTTGTGGTGAGGATAGGCATTGCTCCAAAAAATATTTAAGGCTTTGAGGGTCTGTGCAGATTTGGAAACGTCGCCCCAATAAGTATGGTCACCAGGTATCTACTGCATGTAAGATGGCCATTATCTCCTTCTCAAAGGTAGATTGTCCCAGATTCTTCCCACTTAGTTGTTGGCTCGTGAAGGCCAAGGGTCGACCTTCTTGCAATAAGACCGCCCCAATACCCGTACCAGAAGCATCACATTCAATCACAAAAGATTTGGTGAAGTTGGGTAGTGCTAAGAGTGGAGTGGAACACATGGCATGTTTGAGAGCTGTAAAGGCCTGTTGTGCTTCATCATTCCAAAGGAATGAATTTTTCTTGAGGAGTTCAGTGAGGGACCTAGCAATGCAACCATAATTGCGGACAAATTTGCGATAGTAGCCTGTGAGACCCAAAAATACTCTCAAGATCTTCAAGGTCTTTGGTTGAGGCCAATCCTGCATTGCCTGGATCTTTTTGGGGTCCACCCTGACACCTTCACGCCCCACAATGTGGCCCAAATACTCAACTTCTTCCATGCCAAAAGAGCACTTGGACATCTTGACAAATAATTTATGTTTGCGGAGTAGTTGCAAGAGCTGATCTACATGCTGAAGATGTGTGGCCCAGGTACAACTGTAGATGAGGATGTCATAAAAAAAAAACAAGGACAAATTTTCTGAGATATGGTTTGAGCAGGTGGTTCATAAGGCTCTGAAAAGTGGATGGGGCATTACAAAGACCAAATGGCATGACCAGGAACTCATAACGGCCTTCGAGAGTTCGGAAAGTAGTCTTTGGAATGTCGACTTCTTTCATGCGAATTTGGTGATAGCCCGAGCGAAGGTCGAGCGTAGTAAAGAATTGAGCCCCATTTAGTTCCTCCAGCAAATCATCGACCACTGGGATGGGAAATTTATCTTTGACCGTCAACTTATTGAGGGCCCTGAAGTCTAGACACATACGCCATTCCCCATCTTTCTTGAGCACCATGACCATCGGCGATGAATAAGGACTAATGCTGGGACGAATGACGCCGGCTTCCAAGAGTTCCTTGATTATTTTTTCAATTTCATTCTTTTGGGCGAATGGATATCTATATGGGCACACATTTGGTGGTTGGGCCCCTGGGACCAAAGTAATGCTATGATCATGTTCCCCTCTCGAGGGTGGAAGCTCATGAGGCTTGTCAAAGACTGGCAAATGGTTGTTCAAGATCTGTTGCATCTCAGGATGAATATGAAGAGAATTGGGTTCGAAGGCCTGGATGGCATTAAATTGGGCTATAACTCCATGGTGGCCCTTTTTTAACAATTTTTCCATCTGATGTGAGCTGATGATAGAGGAAGCTCCCACCTAGAGTCTACAGAGGGTATGTGTGTGGTTGTTCTGCTTAAAGCTCATATATAACTCCTAGAAATCCATTGTGATTGGGCCAAGTGTGCGAAGCCATTCAGCACCTAGGACAATGTCGCACCCTCCCATGTGTATGCCAAACATGTGGGTCTTTAACTAATAATCCCCCATTTGAAGTTTGACATTTTCACAGCGGCCTTCACATTTCATTGTCCCCCCATCAGCAATTTAGACCTAGAAGTTAGAAACTGCTCAAACAAAACAATGCACTACTTCTGCGACTCTTTGATGGATAAAATTATGTGTATTGCCACTATCAATCAAGACTACTACTGGGCGATGCTTAATAAAACCTATGATTTTGAGACTTTGGGGAGAAGAAATCCCTGCCAAACATGCAGCAAGATAATTGGTTCTTCAGGTACATTGTCCTATTGGTTGTCCTCTTCTTCCTCCTCTGGTTCCTCAAGTGTTTGGGCTTCCTCCGATGAACTGTGATCAGTAGCATCAATTTGAAAGAATTTGGGCTCCTTGCATTAATGCCTAGGGGAGTATTTCTCATCACAGTAGTAACACAATCCTTGCTTTCTTCTTTTTGCCATTTCTACTGGTGACACCTTTTGAACCTTGAGTGTTTGGGTAGTGCTTTGAGCTTGTGTGGGGCAACCCTTGGCGATGAAATTTGGGCCATTGGACTGGGCCGCTAATGCACGTTCTACTTCATGAGCTATCCTGCAAGCATGCAGCCATGAGCTAGGGTGGTACAGTCGGACGTGGGCTTGTATGGCTTCTTTGAGACCACTGACAAAACATTCCACATAGAACTCATTGTGTAGACCTCCAGTGCAAAAAGCTAAGGCTTCAAAGGCTGTAATATATTCGTTCACTGTTCTTGTCTATCGGAGCTTAGTAAGACGACCCAAAAAATTAGAGGCTTGGTCAAAGCAATCCGTAAGAGCTTTTTTGAATGTCTGCCAAGTCAAGGGCCTTCCATAGCAACGTTGATGCCATTGCCACCATTGCCATCTTTAATTGTCCAAGTACATGATACCCACACTAAGCTGAGTCGCATCATCCAGGATGTAATTCAGTGTGAAATATTGCTCCATTTGTGCTATCCATTCGGCCGAGTGAGAGCCATCAAATTTATACATGTCTAGCTTGGGTGGTCGCAGATGGGATTATTGGTGGGTGCCAAAGAGGTGAAGAGACTGGCTAGACTCGCCCTCAATGTTTTCATTGCCAATATATGCCTCCGCGCGTTCCTCCACCTTGCCCTTTGAGAGTGTTTCATTTAAGTTCTTCAGCTGCAACATGACATCTTTCAATTGTGATTCAAGGTTGTCAATACTCTCATTGGCCATAGCTTGAGCTCTAGTTTGTACCATGCACCGATCTGATGTACTTGAAATTTGGGACCACCCGAAATTTTTGGCACTAACAATTGAATGGTACCACCTTGCTCAGCTCATTGACTTGATTCTTATGGGCTAAGTCTCCAATAAGCGTCCCAAGGGGTTTCAAAGTCTCTCAGAACGGAATTTTACTCCTTGCTTAGGAATATTGCAGTAGCCGAATCCTAGAAATGTCAATGCTACCCAAAGTCCTGCGAAAATCACGCCCAGGTATAGGAACCCACACAATTAGTCAGATTTGAATGACGGATCTGATTGTTGCGACGGCTACAGAGCCCAAACTGCTAGATCTGGATGGCGGATCTGATGGATCTGATAGATCAAAAAGGCTGAGCTAATAGATCTAAACGGCAGAACTAATTGCTGTTGCGGATCTTGATGGATCTGATAGATCTAAATGGCTGATCTGATAGATCTGAACGGCGGAACTGATTATTGCTGCTGCGACAAAACTCCACCTACGAGGTCTGATCTAGCAAAGATTATGCGTGATCCGAAGATAAAGAAGGGAACTATGGTCTTCAGGAGTGTCAGGCAAATTGCAATATACATAAGGGTCTGATAGTAGTACTCAACCCAATTCTTCAGGGCACTGACCAAGGAGGATCAACCGCACCCTTAGCCGTACAACCCGACTACCCTATCGTACGCGCGAGTAATCTCTCTGAGTGTTGTTCTCGGTGTACTGTAGCAGCAAGACGACCGACGATTTATCTATGGCGAGGTTTCAAGGGAGCTAGGGGGCTTCTGATATACCCAGAGGGTACTTGGAAGACAGTCCGTGCGCGGTTCTGTCTAATGTGCTACTACTTGAAGGGGTACCCGCCGGGGTTACAAGGGAGTCCAACAAGCGTAACCACCTCTTGTATTTCTTGCGTGCATGCCTCCCCAAATCCACAGCTTTATGCGCGCAACAACAAATCTCGTGGTTTAAAGACACCGGAACACGTCTCTAGCCAAAACAAAAAATTTGCTAAAAATTGGAGATCCCACAGGCCCTGGAAAGCGCTCTGATACCACTTGTTATGCTCTTAACCTGCAAGACGATACCAAAATACCAAATATGCGAAGAAATATACCTAGAACATAGAACAATGAGAAATAACAGCAAGTATTTTATTATTCAGAAAGCAATGTTCACTTGCCGCTTCGAGGGGGCAACCTCTAGTAGAGCTGAGCTCAATTACAAAATAAGACATGATGCTCCTCGAGGGGAATCTCTATCCTTTATATAGGATTCATACATGCAATACCATGGTTCTTATTAATACCATCTATCTAATACCATGGCCCATTTGCAACTAACTATGGTCCCTTCATTAAATGCGGGTTAACCACTTACAATTATTAATATGGGCTTTATTGACTCTTTACTTAACTATAACTATGACTCGATCCTATTACATAAATAAGGGGGTTAGGGTTAGACCCTAACAATAGGACACATGAAGACAATAAAATTACATGGTTGTTATTGAAATGACATGTATAGACCATAGAGATACTCATAAAGGCACACAACAAAACCAGTATTTAGGGATTTGTACTAGGTATTCCATGCCTGTACTTGAGTCTTGGTTTACCCACATATTTGCGTACCCAGGCAACCTTGACTAGAACTTCAAACATCTTTTGAGCACTGATCCTGACTATAGTGAAAAATCAAAGATCAGGATGCCTCAATCAAAGAAGAAAACACCTGGAGAGAAATGGAGCATCTCTTTAAAATAAGTCATTTGTATTTATTTAATGATCCCTTATGTGACCTTCACTTGGAATTTGTCAATATGGTTAAGTCTCATGTTTACATCAATGTAAGTCTAAAGGCCATGTTCCCTTAGTTCTTCACATTTTTGTACACTGCCATGTTTTAATGACTCGTGTGACTCTCTGGTACTACCAATCAGAATTTTTTATATATTATGAACAGATATATAAACTAAGGAACTGTGTAAAACAAAAGGAAATTCACAGAAAATACCAAAAAAGGACACTAAATTTCAAATTAAAATAAACTTTCAAGGATAGTTTTAAAAAAAGGCATAGAAAATAACAAGCTATAAAGCTTACAAGTCAACCATATAAAAGTAGAGCACTCAAATCTCGAAACTAAAGATGGTACTACAACGAAAAGTATGATTTGAAACTCACCTACTAGGATAGTAAGTGATACCCAAATAATGAAGCCAAGGTTCTGGTAAATATGCCCACAAGAAAAACAAACCTGTTGGCATAGAAACATTAGCTTTCGAACATGTACACAGAAATGGAACATTCATAACAAGACTAGCATTTCTGAAAAGAAAATAATGAAAGGTGTCCATATTTATGAAAAATGTCAAAGTAGAGAACAAAAAATACATGTATGTAGATTGATGTCTTCAGATATGGCCAAAATGAAAAATCATTCATAGCAACCATTGATTGGTCAAGCTAAAATGCAAATTCATTTATGACAACCATTGATTGGTCAGATAAAATGCAAAATCCTTAATGCTAACCATCCATTGGTCAAGCTATTAGTGAAATGACATAAGAGGTTGAGCAAAGTTCCCCTGGGAAATAAGTTATCAATGTGCATAACGTCATTGATTTTATAAATGAGGGTTGAAAGTACTTCCATATTTTTATCATTGATAGATCAATTATAAGCAGTAAGGTTCTCAGGGGAGGATTATCATGCAAAAACTTGTGAAACATGCTAAACCATATACAGCAAGGTTCTCACAATGTCTGCATGAGTCCGAAGGATAATATTGGAAACGAGGCCCACTTATAAGGATAAATGAATAAGTCATGAGGGTTCCAAATTGGACAACTGAAACCTATTACTATTAAAGGAGATAGCACATGATGGCCAGGTTAATGTTCATGGAACAAGTTAAGACTTACGAGAGTTCCTAGCATTAAACGGGAGGATAATTGTGCAAGACTTCAAGAAACATACACAACAAGATTATGACAGACCTTTCATTTAACCCGAGTTTTATAATGTGACTGTAATGCCAGCGTGAGCACAGGAGCAATGGCTGTCTGATATCATGTGTTGTTAAACATTTAAATTTACTTGCCCACTGAAGGGGAGGATGACCATTCAAATCCCAATGTTTGATGGAGTTTGCCAGCTTGGAAACCCATGAAACCAGCCCTGAACTTAAATGCTCAAATTAATGAGCCATCAGTTGCAGACCTGGGTAAGCTCCTTACTGATGTTAATTTTCCAGAGTTCTATGCTTAGCACAATCACTTAACACAAATCTACTTCAATTAGCAATCATTTTATCCAATAAATTCAATCTTCCAATGACAGTAAGCAATTGTAGATAGAACAGTAATCCAAATGCACAATAGAAGACAGCCTAGAACAAGAACAAGAGAGACATAAGATTTGGTCAAAGACTAGGGAAAAACTTCACAAGGGGGAAAACCCTTTCCAAATTCTTCTTCTATTAGATTGTCATCAAATGTTCAGCAGAGAGATACAATATTCAAGTTCATCAACAAAGAGTCAAAGGTCAACAACTTTGACTATCCAAACCAACCAATCAATATCCAGTCAAAGATGAGCCAACAAGTCAAATCTGATCTAAAGTCAAAGTCTGCAAATCTGGTCAAAGTCAACAGCAGCAGCAGCCCTAATCAGTTAATGGTCAACGTTCAGCAGTGCTCCAAACAGTTCGGTCAAAGCAGCAGCAAATTCGGCCTTCCAAGATCAGTCAAACAAAGAGGGGCATGAATCAGTGTTTCTTAGCAATTAGTAACTTATTAATCTTTTCAGAGCATTAATTAATCTCGAGCAACAATTTAAACCATAAATAAGCAATAGACAATAGACACAAGAATTTTTAGGTGGAAACCCCTCCTGGACAAAAACCACCTAACGCTTTTCTAATAATTTTGTAAGTACATCAAACGCTTCAGCTCCAACTAAAAAGGGAAGCCCCAACTCCCTAGTATCCTAGAAAATCATTCAATTTACCAGATCCAACTGGAAGGATGCTCCAACGCCCTGGTTTTATCAGCAGCTGCTGAAAGGATGCTCCAACACCCTAGCAAGCTTCAACTTGCCCTAGCACCATCCTACCTCCCTTAAGTGTTTTCAGTCTCCAACTTGAAGGTGACTTGAACCACCTTCCTAGCATCACCCAACCACCCTAAAAATGATAATGAATCAAACCAACTATTGTGGGTTCCCATACTAGGGACAATGACCCATTTACAATGATTTACAACTAAACTCTTCCTGTCTATTTTGCTTCGGATGTACATTAATACTCAAATCATGAAACCCTTGAACCAACAACAAAACCCTGACATACACTGAAAGCCAAGTGACTCCTTCAATGAAGTGTTGAACAAAAGCATGTTGATTTGGGGTAGCATCGGATGTGCTCTAGCCACGAAATTTGGTGGAGAGGTTAGGGCACATGAGATCTCCAATACCCAGAAAGTGTTTGGGCAAATTCTAAACAGATCAGGAGATATTAAAATAATTAATATTTTTAATGAAGTCCCTAAGTTTGAAAATAAAATAATAATGTGTATTAATATGAATCTGTGTTAGAGTGGTTCAAAAAACATGGATCAAGCCAGATCTAATCTTAGTCGTTGATTAAGGATTTAATCTCGACCATTGAGATGTCAACAAGAAAAGTATAAGAGGAGGCTTGAGGGTCACTTGGAGAACACACCAGATGATCAGTCATTCTATTCTCTAGAGCGGCGTTTGCTAAGAGAGATAGAATCAGTGATCGGGACAGCAGCTGAGGGGCATTGAGTACAGAGAAATAGAGAAGGCAGAGATTGTGTTGGGAGAGCAGCGCAGCAGCCAAGGAGAGTGACGCAGAGCCAGCAAGGGCTCACGCAGGGCCACGCAGAGGCAGCCAAAGGCTGCACAAAGCACTAGAGAGGCCAGCGTGTTTGATGCAGAGGCCCAGAAAGCTGACACAGGGCCTCCTGGAGCTGACGCATGCCAAGAAAGGCTAACGTAGGGCCAGCGTGAGACAAAATGGTTGACACAATCCAGATTGGGCAGACGCCGGGGATGCAGGAGCAGTTTTGTGCTGAAGAGCTGCTGGAAGGATTTTCCGGGGTTTCAGCCAGGAGATTTCTCTCAAACTGTGAGGTATAGCTGCTAAGGAAATTCTCTGTTAGGTGGGCCAGTTTCGGCACCCAGATTGTACTCTGATATTGCTTAATAAGAAAGCCCTTAGAAAGTTGCATCGGTTTTCCTGCACTGGGTTTTTCTGGGGACATTGGTCCAAAAAAATGGTGTCATGTGGTGTGTTTGTTCTTGTTTCTTAGTTGTTGATCTATAATATGTTGAGCATGCACTGGTGTTTATTTTTCAGTGTTTACTTTGTAAATAACTTGTTAAAGAAAAATAACAAGTAGGTAGGAATAAATAAAAAAAAGTGCATGAAGGGTTTCTAAACTAAATAAATTTAGAAACTTCAACATGGTACCAGAGCGAGGTTTCAGATCACAGGAGGACTAAAAGACATCAGTTGAGCGGAGCAATAGCAGCAGAAAACAGTTGCCCGATGTCACAGAAGTTGTTTCTAGTAGCGCAGAAGCCAAGAAGTGTGACGCAGACCCAGCTAGAGCCACGCAGAAGAAGCCGGGAGCTATGCAGAGCCTCAAAGAGGCCAGTGTTGCTGACGTAGAGGGCCAGAGGGCTAACACAGGACATCCCAGGGCTGATGCAGACCCATCTCGGGTGATGCAGAGCCAGCGTGAGGCAGAGAGGGGCTGATGCAGTGCACAGAGAGGCAGTGGCTGGAGTCTAGAAAGCTGCAGAAATATTGCAGAGTGGAGCTGGTGAGGTACTATAGTCAGAACAGTACCTGACAGAGCAGGACCAAAGGAGTTGTTACCGAGGGTTTCTAGCCGAGGAACCTGGATCAGCAGTGCAGTTCAGTGTTGCAGGAAACATCCTCCCCCCCCTATCTAAACCTCGAAACGCGATCTGTACGAATGCGTGGGGGAAGCGTCATCCGAAACGCGTTTCAGACTGATAAACACACTTCCTGGAAATTCCAGAAGCGTGTGTCCGAAGCGCGTTTCGTATATCGCTTCAATAATACGAAGCGCCGCACTTCGGAGGCCAAATCGTACGGATCGCGTACGATTCCATGTGCGCTTCCTTTTTTTCTACCGCACGGCCAAAAAAAACTTTTTTTTTTGTGAGTTGGCTTGTTAGGGGTGGGTCCACCCTGGGTTAGGGTGAAGAATGAAGGGATTAAAGCCCCCATTCATCCCTCATTTACTCACTTTGAGTTTATGAGAGTTGGAGAAGAGAAGAGAGGAGAAGAGAGGAGAGCTTGGAGGAGTGAAGGAGGAGCTAGGAGAAGGAGGAGGAGCTTGGAGTAGGAGCTTGGAGGACTTCATCTACAAGAGCTAAAGAGGTAAGTGAAAACCCCAAACTCCCTCATTTTTTTGACATTTTTTTGTATTTTTCTCCTCCCTCTCCTACTCTTTCCCATTGTTTCTACTTGCTCCTTTACTTGCAGGTCGTCCACCACTTATATCCATATTCCAAGATGGTGTTCTTTTGGCTTCTATGTATCATTCCACTTTTGGTTTTAATGATGGCAAGGGGGAGTAGGAATAAAAGGGAAGAAGCACAAGAGGACAATGGTCCCAATACGAGTGACGCAATGTATGATGAGGAGGAAGGGTTTGAAGAGGAAGGGGATGAAGTTGAACCTGAAGGGGAAACTGAAACACTAGAGGGGAAAGCCGCATTAACACCCTTGTGGAACTATGTGACCAGACTTGAAGGGGGAAAGGGTGGTGAAAGCTACAAATTTTTGTGCCCTCATGGTTGTCATGGAGGAAAACCATTTAGTGGTTCATATACCCGTGTGAGGAGGCATCTTTGTGGGGTGATGGAAAGTGATGACAAAAAGGGTGCTTTTGGGATACAAATTTGCCCAAACATTTCATTTGAACAAAAAAGAAAATACATCCAAATAGAGGAGGTTGCACAACAAAAAAGCAAGAAACAAAAAACTCATTTTGAATCAAGTGCAACCTCTAGATTTGGTAGCTCATCTCCTCGTGGTACTTCTGGAAGCTCTTGAGGTAAAAGAACAATAGGGGATTTCCTTAATGTTGCTAGGAGGGATGATGTGGATGGAAAGATAGTCTGATTTCTTTGTGCTTGCGGTGTACCATTCAATGTGCTTCGCTCTCCCTACTGGCATGAAATGGTAAAGGCCATCAATGAAGCCCCAAAAGGATACAAGTCCCCCAACTATGAGAAAGCTAGAACAGTGTTATTAGAAAGAGAAAAAGCAATGGTTAAAAGAGCTTTGACACGTTTTACAAATGAGTGGGTAGATTGTGGGGTATCCATTGTATCATATGGGTGGACAAATATTAGAAACCAACATTTGTTAAATGTTCTTGGTGTTTCCGCTAGTAGTGCAGTATTTATTACATGTCATGACTCCTCCTCCATCAGTGCATCTTCACAAAACATTGCAGATCTCCTATTGCAATCAATCAAAGATGTTGGTCCGAATAATGTGGTTCAAGTGATCACAGATAATGCAGCAAATTGTAAGGCAGTAGGAAAAATTATTGAGCGTACTCATCCACACATCTTTTGGTTTGGGTGCTTGGTTCACACATTGAACCTTTTGATGCATGATATTGTGAAGCATAAAGAATATGTGTGGATTAATGAGCTTTAGAGGAGAGGGAAGCAACTCATTAAATTCATCATAGGGCATACAAGCGTAAACTACTTCTATGGCACTTACTCCAAGTTGCAGTTGCTTAAATTTGCAACGTCAAGATTTCCCAGTTATTACCTCACCTTTAGGCGGCTAGTGAAGGTGAGACAAGCTTTAACTAATATGGTGTGTGCTGAAACATGGGATGAAATTAACACTGATAGAGATGGTGCTAATGCAGCCAAGGACACTATTCTTGACATATACTTTTGGTCGCAGGTTAAATATGTTTTACAATTCACTAAACCAATATATTACATGATCAAGTTTGGAGATTCAGATCGACCAATAATTGGGGAGGTGTATGAGCAAATGGATAGCATGTTGGGGCAGCTTAAAGACATTGTTGAGCCTAGAGATATCACCTTGTACAATTATATTCATGCAGAGGTGGAAACCGATGGGAAATGCTAAATGTTCCATTGCATGCATTAGCATATGCTTTGACACCTAAATACTATCATCCATCATGGCTTTCAACACCAGCACCTGGGGAGTCTTCCGAGACTATGGCAGTGCCAGCACGTGCAGAGAAGGAAGTTTTGATAGACGATGATTGTGCCATGAGTGCACACGCGCCACTTGAGCGGAAGTAGGGAGACATCGAGCTCTAGTCAGGTGGACTATAGACGATGAGGGGCAGGATCCTTGTGGTACCCAGCCTCTTGGATTAGACCTTGCTATGAGAGCCCCGACGAGGAGTAGCAGGACTGGCTAAGTGGGTAGAGGCAGATGCGGATGGAGCGACAGAGAGAGCTACGGTGCAGGAGTCCCGAGACAGCGCAGAGCTAGCAGGCTGCAGCAGTGCTAGAGGCACAGGAGTGTTGCACCAGTGCAGGAAGGCACAGCGAGGTGTGCAACGATGCGAGATGCAGGGAGTTGGTGCAATAGCGCAGAGGTCAGAGAGGGAGCACTTGTCAGCGGCAGAAGGAGCTTCAACATTAGTAGGTGTTTCTAGCCCAACAGGGAGGTCAGTTGGGAGATCAGCCTCAGTAACTGAGTTGCAGTGTAGCAGTAGGCAACACGATGCAGCATGATGAGAGGAGGTGCAGTTCTGATGCAGTGATGGGAGAAAGGACCAGCAGTAACACAGATGCAGAGGGAGTTGTCATACAGATGCAGCAGTGGCAGTGGCAGAACCATGGGCAGAAGTACAGGAGGCAGTAGTGCAGAGGATGTTGGGAAGGAAGACCTAGCATCAACACAGGTATCGATGTCGAATGATCAGAGTAATACTCAATGAAGAGTATTGCTAGAGCATAGTCCTCGCTAAGAGGGAGTGTTGATTTGACGTAACATCGAATGTGCTCTAGCCACGAAATTTGGTGGAGAGGTTGGGGCACATGAGATATCCAATACCCAGAAAGGGCCTAGTCAGATTCTAAACAGATCAGGAGATATTAAAATAATTAATATTTTTAATGGAGTCCCTAAGTCTAAACTTAGGGAAAATAAAATATTAATGTGTATTAATATGAATTTGTGTTAGAGTGGTCCAAAAGACATGGATCAAGCCAGATCTAATCTTCGTCGTTGATTAGGGACTTCACCTCGGCCGTTCATATGTCAACAGGAAAAGTATAAGAGGAGGCTTGAGGGTCACTTGGAGAACACACTAGATGATTAGTCATTCTATTCTCTAGAGCGGGGTTTGCTAAGAGAGATAGAATCAGTGATCGGGAGAGAAGCTGAGGGGCATTGAGTACAGAGAAACAGAGAAGGCATAGATTGTGTTGGGAGAGCAGCACAACAGCCAAGGAGAGTGACGCAGAGCCAGCAAGGGCTCACGCAGGGCCACGCTAAGGCAGTCAAGTGTTGCGCAGAGCACCAGAGAGGCCAACGTGTCTGACACAAAGACCCAAAAAGCTGACGGAAGGCCTCCTGGGGCTGACGCAGGCCAAGAAAGGCTGACATAGGGCCAGCGTGACACAGAGAGGGGTTGACGCAGTCCAGATTAGGCAAACGCTGGGGTTGCAGGTGCAGTTTTGTGCTGAAGAGTTGCCGAAAGGATTTTCCAGGGTTTCAGCCAGGAAATTTCTCTCAAATTGTGAGGTATAGCTGCTAAGGAAATTCTCTGTTGGGTAGGCCAGTTTCGGCACCCAGATTATACCCTGATATTACTTAATAAGAAAACCCTCAGATAGCTGCACCAATTTTCTGCATTGAGTTTTTCCGGGGACATTGGTCCAAAAATAATGGTGTCATGTGGTGTGTTTGTTCTTGTTTCTTTTAGTTGTTGGTCTGTAATATGTTGAGCATGCACTGGTGTTTATTTTTCAGTATTTACTTTGTAAATAACTTGTTAAAGAAAATTAACAAGTAGGTAGGAATAAATCAGAAAAAGTGCATGAAGGGTTTCTAAAGTAAGTAAATTTAGAAACTTCAACACAGTACCTCTGTCGGAGATATCAATGACGAAGCCCTAAGTTCTAAGGATGATATCCTTACTATTGTCAAATGCAAATTCTTCTACAAATGTTCAACTTCTATCATCTAAGGAAAGTATGGGACAATGCAACCCCAACACAAAAGCTCTTACTGCTACACAACTTAGAACTTGACAACCAGCCTTCTTTATAGTACAACTAAATCAATCTATTGTGAGATAGTTTGAACATATGCACCTTCGAAAATGATGAGACTTTGTCCTTGCTGCAAGCAATAACTGTACAACTTCTTGACAGGAGAATCTTACTCAGAATACCTTTCCTGATGTTGTTGACGATTAGACCTTTTATATACAACTTGAATTTTATATTTGTCTCAATTCACCAAGAAATGTATCTTCAATGAAATAAAGATAATTCAAAAGACTGCCTTATATTAAGTATGCAATGTATTTGCCATACCTGAGGATCTCAATAGGTCGGCTTAACTCCTTAGGGCAGTGGGCATAAGCATGTCTATGAATTCAAATCATATGAGCTTCAGAAGCAAACAATATTACCTCAAAATAGCACTGACCTGCAACAGGAAAGTATGTCGAGCAACAAAAAGTCCACAAGCCGAACAATTCAGGACTAAACTTTCAATGGTGATAAGTGTACTAAGGTGCCATTAGACTGCAAGCCGAGTATACTAGATGAGAAGGCTTTGTTCACTTCAAGAGAATTAGATCTTGAATTTAGATGACCCTTTAACGTTCACAAAGGTTGCAAGGCCATAGAAGACATAAGGTTTCTTTGTTGGTGATAGAACTGATAAGACCTAAACAAAACGTCATTACTATATGTAATATTCCTGATTGGAAAATAACAGCGAATACCAAAAACATGAACTAAGAACAACAATTAGAATTAAAACCCAAGCACCCAAATCAGAACACCATAGAAAATAAGCATTATAACTAAGCCATTTTATTAATCTTGAGAATGATGAGTGCAATGAGTAAGGAAAATGGAACCTGGGCTTGCCACTATAAGATACGCAAAACCCGGGTGAGACAACTCTGATCTAGAGGAAATACTGGCCCAAACTGGAACTGCGCACTACCTAGGAAATTATTGTTGTTGCTGCTAGAATGGGACTAAAGATTATGCTCTGAAGAATGCTTGGATCACCCTGAAATTGCAGCCATGGGATCCACTCCTCGTACCCAAAAATACCCAAAAAAGGTTTGGCCCAACTCCATGCCAAAACTGAAACCAAAAAGTGATGCAAATTTACTAGCTAATAAGCAATATGCCTTGCTATAAGAATGAGGATTTCAGGCTCGGATATTACCTGGAAAATTTTGTAAAATTAGCCGAAGTCACCTCTCAATAAACCCATAGAAACCCAGAAAGGGTTTGGGCTGAATCTACTGACCCCCGGTGACCCCCAACAAGTGTGAATCCACTGACCCTCAGTGACCCCCAACAAGTGTGAATTGCATAATCTGGCCAGAAAACAAGCCACAATTTTGATACTGCTGAATTATGCCCGAATCTACCACGGGAAATTTCTCCCAACTCTGGCTAAATTCTCTACTGAGAAATACCTCCTATATCCAACCCTTATCTCTCCCAATTCCACTTCTCTAAACCCCTGCGTAACATTTAGTCAATAGCTTCTGCGCCCTTGCCAAAAGTTAGAAAAATCAACCCAGGTAATAGCCTCCAATCTAGCTCAGAAAATCGCTATCCAAACTTCGGTCTAACAATAAGAAAATTCCCTGCAAAATCTTGGAGCCTCTAACCCACGCTTGCTCCCACAATGTGCTCCACAAAATACCTTTATGCACAAGAAAAACGCACTACTGAATAAACTCTTGTAATGATGTCCAATGGAAGCTTTGAATTGAGCTCCCTAAATTTCCTCACTAGGGAGACACTTGAAGTTCTCTGAAATGAGGGTGGAATTCCGCTTGGAATTCCTGGTGCTAAACAACATTCTAGCCCTTGAACTCCAAGAGAAGATGAAATATGAAGTATAATAGCCAAAAGATAATCCACAAAATGAGTCCATCCTCCTTTTATAATTTCTCCTCATGCCTCTAAACTCCTTTTTTAATATTATTTTATTTGTGGGGGGCATTTTCCACTAAGTTACTTTTCCCGCCATTTAATAAAATAATAATTTGTTGCTATTCTCCAATAAAATAATACTAGCCGCCTTTCTCCAATAATATTTGCCCCTTTTTAATTAATATTACTAAAATTGGGCAAAATTCCTTAGTGACTCCCATGCTGACAAAATTGGGGATATTACACTATACTTCACGAATTTTAGAACTTCAATGCCAAAAGAATGCCAGGAGTTAAGCTGAAAATCTTCTAATCTTACTCAAAGCCTTTGTTGTTCCTAAATCAAGTTTTGATCAACATCAATGGGAGGACCAAAATGTCTTGATGGTTTAATTGAATCTTTGATGATCCTTCAATTGATCCACTGGCACCTTAAGAATTTCAAATATGACCGAGCTTTAGAAATAGGCAAGAAATTAGACCAGAGTGCCCAGAAGAATAGTCTAAAAAAGAGCCAAGATTCAGAGGTTGAGTGTGCTTCTTTTATGCCTTCAGCAAATTCCCTGCTATGATGAGAGACTGATGTAGAGAAAAGATCGCAAAGAGATTTGATGCCCTAATGAAACCGAAAAACCACAGAAGATAAAGCTACTTTAAATCATAAACGAATTTGTCTTCGGACCAATGGGTTAAATTCTTTCGCTGGCCTTGAAGTCTTCTTCAAGCCATAGAGATACATCTGCCAGTTCAGAATTTGATGTCTTAAGAGGGTCGAAGTCCTTACATCCTGCAATGAAAATAGTGAATCCCATACCACAATAAAATCAAGTATGAAAACCCTCTTCAAGCCTCTCGTCTAATGCAACAACACTCCACAAAGATGAAATTATTTCAAAGCTAAGTATGTAAATGATACTCGTTCAATTCATATCCTAAGGAGAGCAAATCGAACCCTTTAGATAGATATTGGACGAGCTTTCAAGAAGCCACCTGAATTGCAATTTCTGGAGGGAGAAATTTATTTTAGAATTTGAATTTCGAAGTCTTGGGGCTCAAGGATTGGAGTTGTTTGCCTTTGGGGATAAAAAATTAATATTTTTACTTCCTCATGGCTTATAATTTCAAAAATACAATCTTTGAGACCCTCCATGAAACATTTTAACCACAACATTGATAAAAAGTTAAAACCCTACATCCTTGATATGAATAATGAGCTGGCCAATGGTAGGGTGCCACATCACCATCTTTTGGGGTTTTTACCCACAAATTGGGTCCCTCATCTTTGAACAGGCATAACTCACGAACCGTGAAGGCTCTCATGTCATGCCATATACCACGAGAATCAATTGGACATGGAAAATCCATCAAGGATTATCCTAGCTCAAAAAATCAAGGATTGCCATATCATTTTGGTTAACAAAAGTGAAGCATCGTCCAGAGCTGCTTGGGTTGACATCAATGACAACTACTTTTCAACAATCTCCCCATTTGTCATTGATGACAACATACATACTCCCCTTGCGATCTTTGCTCCCCCTGACTCCATGCCTTTGATCTTTTTGTCTTCGTTTTTCCTCCCCCTTTGACATCAATGGCAAAGGGTGACTCCCTCTGACAATCTATCTTTTGTTGTGTACCAGTAACCTGCCTTTGCCCCCCCTGTCTATTGGGCTGAATGAAAAGCATTTCAATGTGAACTTCAGAGGATCCCAAGTTTCTATCGAAGATATTCAAAAGTCTCACACAGTAAAGGTTTGGTGAAAATGTCAACGATTTGCTCGTTTGTCCCAACATATTCCACTTTTATGTTCTTCTCTGCAATTTTTTCATGAACAAAATGATATTTGATAGGAATGTGTTTTGGTTTTGAATGCATGACAAGATTCTTGGAGATGTTGATGGCGCTGGTGTTGTCATAGAGCATCGAAATGGGCTCATCGAACTTCACTTGGAGATCTTGCAACATTTGTTTCATCTAGAGAACTTGAGTACAACATGTTGTTACTGCTATATATTCTGCTTCCATTGTGGAAAAGGAGACTAAAGGCTACTTCATGTTCAACCATGAAACAAGACCACTGCCTAAATAGAAAGTTGCTCCGCTAGTGCTTTTCCAATCATCAGCATTACCTGCCAAATTTGCATCTGTATAATTTGTGATGGTTAAATCATTCCCTTTTGGATACCATAGGCCAATATTTGTTTTTCCCTCGAGATATTGTACGATTTTCTTCACTGCAACAACATGGGCCTCTTTTGGTGCTGCTTTGAAACGTGTTACCCATCCAATTGTCTGCATTACATCTAGCCTAGAAGTCGTTACATATAGGAGACTGCCAATCATAGATCTATACATCCTTTGGTCTGCATCCTTGGATAAGTCATCTATGTTCAACTTGCAACCAGTCACCATTGGGATGCTAACTAGTTTGCAATGTTCCATCTGAAACCTTTTCAACATTTCTTTAATATACTTGGTTTGACAAATGAATATACAAGCAATGACATCTCAAACTCATTTTGCGTATCTGATGAAAACTTCTTGCTTAACATGTCATCATCACTGTCATCACTGCCAAAAATAATGTCATCCACGTATACTTCAATAATAGTCAAGTTGTCGTGTTCAACCTTGACATAAAGGTTGCTATTTGCATTTCCTCTCTTGAACCCTTGTTTTTGCAAGTACCTATCAAGACAGGCATACCAAACTCTAGGAGCATGTTTGAGACCATATAATGCCTTCTTTAGCCTGAAAACATAGTCCTCCTTGTCAGTGAGAAGAAATCCTTTAGGTTCTTCTATGTCAACCTATTCTTCCAATTCTCCATTCAAAAACGTTGATTTCACATTCATTTGATACACTTTGATCTTCCTCGAACATGCATAGGCCACAAACATCCTGATGGCTTCCATTTTAATAGGAACAAATGTTTCTTCAAAATCTATTCCTTCAACCTATGCATACCCTTTGCAGACCAATCTTGCCTTGTTCCTGGTAACATGTCCATCCTCATTCATCTTGTTCCTGAAAACCCACTTTGTGCCAATGACATTTTTGTCCTTTGGTCGTGGAACTAATTCCCAAGTATCATTCTTCTCAATCTGTAATATTCCTAATGGAAAATTTGCAGTGATAACAACAACATGTAATAAATTTCAAAGCAAAATGTATTCAACAATTTACACATATAACAGGGATTTCTTCTCAAACGGCAAATTGGCCAATTTTCATCAGTAAAATAGTTGGAGTACAATAGAAGATGGATGAGGTGCACCTCGGGTTGCACAAGCCAAGCTACAAGCCTCAGGTGATCACTACAAAAATGCCCAACTGTAGTAGAAATGTTGTTCTCCAGAAAACTGTGTTGGCCCTCCAATTCTGCACTGCTAGCTGACTTCAAGCTCTGATTTGCCCCCTCAAAACAACCCTGAAAATTTATAAAATTAGGAGTGTGCTCCTTGCAAAAAACCCAGAAAGTGTTTTCCCTAGTTTTGACCCTCCAAATTCGGCCTCCTAGAACTTGGCCCTCCTCCAAACTGGAAATCTGCACCTGTCGCTGGAGTTGTTGTTTCTTGCTCCCAAAATGCCAAGAAACCACCCCAAATCAACCTCCCAACAAAATCCCAACACCCCAAGTCCTCTATCCACCTCACAAGGCTCCCTCCTAACAACCCACACTATTGACTGCGTACTCCTGGGTGAAGATGACACAGTCCCTTGAACCAGAAATTCGACCTGGGTGTTAGGCTCCTCTTCTTGCTGAAACATTGCTAATCTAAGCTGGAAACTACACAAGAATCACTCTGGCAACGCTTCTCACCCAATTCCCTACACCACTGCACCAAAACAACACAGCCTCTCCCACTGCATCCCTGTTGATCCCACTACGTCCCTGCTGAGCCAAGGGAGCGTAAATCTATTTAGGGATGTCACTCTCTCTTTCTCCAAATGAAAGGGAAGACCTTCCTAGGGTGGCACTCGAGATCCACCAAAGAAAGGGTGAGCTTCACTCCTTGGGAAGCTCTTGTGCTAAACAACACATTGTGGCTTCGCTGAACAGCCAAAGCAACAATGAATTCTCAAATCAACAAAAGGCCCCAAACGCTGCTCCTCTTCTCCTATTTATGCTTTCTCCCTTTAGTCTCATGTGGACCCCGACAATAATTTCAACCACACTTAGAAAAATCTAACTGCCTTCAAGGGGTGTGTATTATTTGTGGGTCAGTGACCCCCACATTCCACTAAAATGCACATCGACCTCCTTTCTCCTAAATTTTTCCACCAAAATTGCATTATGCCAAAAATAACAAAATTGACAAAAATTATTTTAGGGAGAATAATTAGGAAGGGACATTATAGTCCTCCCCTCTTGGATGTTGCTTGTCCCCAAGCAACTGCAAAACTGGAAGCTGCAAAACTTGTTCACTCTCCCATGTGGCATCCTCTTCTGGCAAATCTTTCCATTTGATCGGGTGCTCCCTGATCACCCTGTTTCTCAACCTCCTCTCCCAGGTCTCCAATATGAACCCAAGTGTCAAAACTAAGTGCCCCTCATCATCTAAGGGAGGCAACTCAGTTGCTTCTGTAACATGTTGCCCCAACACCTTTTCAGACTCTCCGAAGGTAGCTCCACCTCATAGGCCACCTCTCCAACCCTCCTGACCACCTTATACGGCCCATAAAACCGAGGTCGAAGCTTTTATGCCCCCTTCTACTTGAGTGAAGACTGTTTATATGGTTGCACGTGTAGCTAGACCATGTCCCCTACCTCAAAATGTATCTCCACCCTGTGCTTATCAACATACATATTTTGTTGATTCTGGGCCACTTGTAAGTTGTTCTTGAGAGCTCGAAGAATCTCCTGGCGCTCTTGAATCCAATCCTTTGCCCCTAGGGCACTGCTATCTCCAAACACCATGTCAGAAAAAGAAAGTGCATCATACACATAGAGTGCTCAGAAAGGAGACATACCGATCGACATATGATAAGTGGTATTGTAGCAAAACTCTCCTAGATGAAGTCGCTTGACCCATGCGCTCTACCGGCTTGTCACATAATTGCACAGGTACCCCTCTCTGTTGTCTCTCCTCTGATGGTTGTTGTTCCAAGAAAAACTGAAGACTGTTATGATCAGTCTTCACTTTGAATCGATTGCCCACCAAGCACTGCCTGGATTTGGTCAGGGCATGCATTACGGCCAACATCTCCTTGTCATACACCGAGTATGACTGCTCATGTGGCAACAGCTTCCTACTCTCGAATGCAATAGGATGACCTCCCTGTGTCAACACAGCCCCAACTCCCTCGCCTGAAGCATCACACTCTAGCACAAAAGACCTCGTGAAACCCGGTAAAGCCAAAATAGGACAGTTGCTCATGACCCTCTTAAGGCACTCAAAGGCCTCCTCCACCACCTACCTCCAATCAAAAGCTCCCCTTTTTGTCAAATCGGTGACGGGTGTTGCCAACTGTAAGAATCCCCTCATGAATCTCGTATAATATGTGCAAATGCCCAGGACCCCCCTCAGCTCTGTTACGTTCCTAGGTGTTGGCCAATCCAGTATGCCCCTGATCTTCTCTTAGTGTACTTTTACTTTGTCCTCCCCAATCACGTGCTCCGGGTACAACATCTTTGTTAGCCCAGATTCACATTTGGACATCTTCGCATATAGTTGTTGCTCCTCTAGTATGCGAACTCCAAGTGCTGAAGGTGCTCCTCCCAAGTCCGGCTGTAAATGAGAATGTCGTCAAAGAATACAAGGAAAAAACGCCTCAACTGCCCACGAAACACGTGGTTCAAACTTCATTTAGGACTGGAATGTAGCCAGAGTGTTGGTTAGCCCAAAGGGCATCGCCAAGAACTCGAAATGTCCATAGTGGCAACGAAAGGCAGTCTTTGGGATATCATGTTCCCTCACTCAGATCTGATGATATCTCAAACGCAGATCTATCTTAGAGAAGTATTTCGCCCCTCTAAGTTCATCCATTAGCTCGTCAATGCGCAGAATAGGATATATGTTCTTCAATGTTTTCTTATTGAGGGCCCTGTAGTCAATACAAATGCGTAGTGTCCCATCCTTCTTCTTCACCAATACCACGGAAGAAACAAAGGGCCTAGAACTCAGCATGATGTGACACAACCTCAGCAACTCTTGGATGGCCCTCTCTATCTTGTCCTTATAGGCCTTTGGGTGCCTATACAAGGTGTTGATGACTGTGTTCACTCCATCCTCCAACTCAATGGTGTGCTCAAACCCAAGATCTGGTGGGATCTCCCCAAAAACCCCCTGGTATCTCTCCAACAAGGCCAATATGTCTAGATGCACGGGTTGTTTCGAAGCCCCTGCCTCTGAAATCCTCAACTCAACTGCCCACTCTATGTCCCCATGTCGTAGATCTGCCTCCATTCGGTGAGCTAAAACTGTTGTGGAGGGTAAGAGTGCATCACCCTCAATAGCACCATCTTCCCATATGGCCCCAAAAATTCCATCTCCAACTTCTGCCAATCAGTGGTGACCCTCCCCAATGAGTAAAACCACTGGACACCCAACACCACATTGGTGTCTGGGACATCAACTACAAAGAAGTGATCAGTAAGCGAGTAGTTCCCCATCCTCAGAGTCATCCCGGGAACATACTTTGTGCACTGCATGGTCCGATCTCCTGGCACTAGCACAGAGAACCCCTCAAATGTCTCTGTCTGGATGCCCCTACGCTCCACTATCTGAGCATCAATAAAGTTGTTGGTAGCCCCACCGTCCACTAGCACTGACACTCACTGTCGTTGTACTGTTCCCCTAATCCTGAGTGTCAAGTTCTTTGGCACTCCCCGAAGTGAAGCGAGGAATCCCCCAGCTAGGGCAAACAGTCCTCCCCTCAGTGGTGGTGGTGGTGACACTCCTAATGTTTGTCCTTCCTCCTCTCCCTGCTCGGCTCCCATCTCGGCCTCCTCATCAAGCTCACTGTCTGAATAAACCTCAATAAAATGGGCCTTGCCCTTGGTGCATGTGTGCCCAAGGCTCCTAGCACGTGAAGCACAACCTCCTCCTCCGAAGATCTCTCCAGATCTCATCATCTAGCTAGCCACGTCCTCCATCCTTCTGTGTTGGCCTGGTGTCTTGGTTCCCTTATGGTATCGTGGGCGTAGAGGGAACAAAAGGCCGGGTCTTAGGCACTGCAACAATCATATCCCGAGTCCTAGAGATAGCATCCAGAAGTAATATGGGTTTTGAAGCCCTCACCCAACCATGCAAAGGCTCAGCAAATCCCTCCACAAATAGCATAAGCAGTGGGCCCGCAAAAATGTCAGTGACCATCACTGCCAATCTCTGGAACTTCGTAATGTAAGCCTCTACGCTGCCATTCTGCTTCACATGGGCTAACTCCCTGAAATGCAACTCTGGGTCGTTCCTCTCAAACCTCTCCAACAGCCTCCAGGTGAACTCTGTGTAGGTGGTGATATGGATGTGTCCCAAAATGATCAACCCATGACACCACCACTCCTGGGCATCCCCCTCCAAGTGAAGAGTAGCAAATTGTATTGCATCAGCTTCCTGCATGAGCTTCAAGTGGAAATATGTGTCTAGGTTCTGGATCCATGCCCTGGTTGAACTCTTCGCTGACCCATCAAAGTGCGGAAGTGTAACCTTCCCTGCTAACTTCTGCACATCCTGGTTGGATGTTCCCCCTCTGTAGTGGGCTCTAACCCCTGTAGTGTGCCTCTCCTTAAGGTGGATATACTCCCCAAAAGACATCACCCGCTTAATCCAGGCATCCAATCCCTCATACTCATCAATGCCCGATGCAACCGAATCGACCAAATCTGCAACCGGGGCTAGCTCCCTCTCCGACACGGCCTCCTCCACAAAGTGAGGTAAAGTAGGACGGCCTGCCTGCCCACGCTAGGGAGTATGTGGGAGCTAATAAGTACGACTGCCTCCTCCTGCTCTGGAGACCCCATCACCTTGAGGCCCTCCCTCCGGCCTTCCACCCAACTGCAAACCCATCACCTGTTGCATCATGTCCATCATGAGCTGCCCTTGCCTCATCATCTGCTGATTAGTCTTCAGCAGCTCCTACAAAACTTGGTTCTGACCCATTGGCCTGGGCTTCTCGTTGTCCTCCTGATTGTCCATCCCTCCTCTACGATTCTCCATCCCGGTTTTTGAAAACGGATCTGGGCCTTCGTCTCTACCTCGACCTCTCTGGAAGATTACCCCTTGGTATCATGGTCGCATCACCTATTGTTGTTCCCCACCCTAGCCAAGAACATGCTTTGATACCACTGTAATATTCCTAATGGAAAATTTGCAATGATAACAAAGACATGTAATAAATTTCAATGCAAAACCTATTTAGCAATTTACACATATAACAAGAATTTCTTTTCAAACGCCAAACTAGTCAATTTTCATTAATAAAATAGTTGGAGTACAATAAAAGATGGATGAGGTGCACCTGGGCTTGCACAAGCCAAGCTACAAGCCTCAAGTGATCACTACAAAAATGCCCAACTGCTGTAGAAATGCTGCTCTCAAGAAAATTGTGTTGGCCCTCCAACTCTACACTGCTAGCTAACTTCAAGCTTTGGTTTGCCCCCTCAAAACAACCTAGAAAATTTTATAAAATTCGGAGTGTGCTCCTTGCAAGAAACCCAGAAAAACCCAGAAAGGGTTTTCCCTAGTTTTGACCCTCCAAATTCGGCCTCCTAGAACTTGGCCCTCCTCCAAACTGGAAATTTGCACCTACAGCTGGAACTATTGTTTCTTGCTCCCAAAATGCCAAGAAACCTCTCCAAATCAGCCTCCCAACAAAATCCCAACACCCCAACTCCTCTATCCACCTCGCAAGTCTCCCTCCTAACAACCCACACTATTCACTGCATAGTCTTGGTTGAAGATGACGTGGTCCCTTGAACTAGAAATTTGACCTGGGTGTTAGGCTCCTCCTGCTGAAATATCGCTTCCTCTAAGCTAGAAACTAGACAAGAATCACTCTAGCAACACTTCTCACCCAATTCCCTACACCACTACTCCACCAAAACAACGCAGTGTCTCCCACTGCGTCCCTGTTGAGCCAACGCAGCGTAAATCTCTGAAGGGATGTCACTCTCTATCTCCAAATGAAAGGGAAGACCTTCCTAGGGTGGCACTCAAGGTCCACTGAAGAAAGGGTGAGCTTCACTCCTTGAGAAGCTCTAGTGCTAAATAGCACGTTGTAACTTAGTTGAACAGCCAAAGTTGTTGATTTCCGATAGCATCGGATGTGCTCTAAGCCTCAAAATTTGCAGGGAGGCTTGGACATATGTATTCCACAATACCCAAAAATTGTTTTGGAAAATTCCACCCGGAAACAGATTTATTAAAATAATTACTTATTTTTAATGGGTGCCTAAGTCTAAACTTAGGAAATTAAAATAATTAAAGGGTATTAATCAAACTGTGGGTGAAACTTCTAGAAGAAGACGAGGATCAAGCCAAAATGATCTAAGCCATTGATTAGAATATAATCTGGGTCGTTGGTTCTCAACAAGAGGATTATAAGAGGAGGCTTGATGAGCATTTGGAAAACACATCAGAGAGAGATCAAGAGTTCAAATTTCTCAGAGAGGGCAGCGGAGCAGTTGCTAGAGAATCGATTGAGGAGATTTCTTGCAATGAGGAGCAGGGATAATTTCCGAGGGAAATTTTCCTGGACTAGAGAGTACAAGGCAGAGAGAGCAGAGAGACGTCCAGAGAGGTTGACATTGGGCCACGCAGAGCAACGTTGTGGCAGCGCAGAGCTTCAGAGGGAGATCGAAATTTTGTTGAGAAACAGTCGGGATCTAGTGTCGGAGCAGGGGTGTGAGACGGGGAGGCCTGAGAGCTGAAGTTTCCAGCCAACAGAGGATCAGAAGGAGGTGCAACACAGTCCCAGTTGCAGTGACGCAGTGACTGCGTAGGCTTGACGCAATACTGCGCAAAGGCAACATAGAGGCTTACCTCCAGTTCAGATCAGTGTCGGTTCTTCTAGTGATAGGGTGAGATCATCTCACTACTCTTTTTGTCCAGTTTCTCTCTATATCAGATAGCCAGTTGGGCATCCAACGAATTGTATTCAGAAAACTGTTGCTTAATAATACAAACCCTCAATTGCAACACCGGTTTTCCCGCATTGGGTTTTTCCGAGGACATTTGTCCAAAAATAACAGTGTCATGTGTTGTGCATTTCTTTCTTGCTCAGTTTCTTGTTTCTACATATAATTTTAATTGGTGAAGGATGCAGTGTATTAGTTTCAGTATTTGTTGTAGGATGCAATAAATAATTTGTTCAATAATTAACAAATAGAAGGAACTTAATCAATTGCTGCAGTAGAAATTTGGGCTTCCAAATTTTCACAAAAGCAACAATGAATCTCAAATTAACAAAAGGCCCCAAATGTTGCTCCTCTTCTCCTATTTATGCTTTCTCCCTTAAGTCTCACGTGGGCCCCAACAATAATTTCGACCCCCAATTAGGAAAATCAAACTGCCTTCAACAGGCGCGTATTATTTGTGGGTGAGTGGTCCCCACATTCCACTAAAATGCACATCAACCCCCTTTCTCCAAAGTTTTTCCACCAAAATTGCATTAACTCAAAAATAACAAAATTGACAAAAATTGTTTTAATCTCCTTTGGGAGAATAATTAGGAAGGTACATTACACAATCTGATCCAATTCTTCGTTCATAGCTGCTACCCAATGTTCATCGTGACTAACCTATTCAAAGCTGCTAGGCTCCAATGTGGCCAAAAGTGCAAGATGTGCTTGTTTTGGCGTGTGTAGCTGTCGATTTCTTTTGGTTCCTATGTCTTCATCAATGTTCCCAAAGATCTGGTCTAAAGGATGATTCTTTTGATACCATTTCTTGGGAGTCTTAGAAGGTGTTTATTGTTCATTTCTCGTCTTTTCTTGGTTTGTAGTTGTTTCCTCATATGATTGCACTTGCTCTAGGGCTTCCTCTTTGAATTTTTCTAGTTTTGTCTCCTATGTCTCTGGTTCGCTTGAATATGAGCTTCCTTGTTCAATCTTCGGTCCACGAGCTTCATCAAAAGTTACATTGATGCTTTCAACTATCTGGTTGAGTCTTTGATCATAACATTTATATGCTTTAGTTTTGTGTGAGTAGCCAACAAAGATGCCTTCATCTACCCGAGAGTCAAATTTTCATGTCTTCTAGTCTTCACTTTTAATGTAGCATTTGCTTCCATAAACTCAAAAATATTTGACATTTGTTGGTCTTCCCTTCCATAGTTCATACGAAGTCTTATCATAGTTTTTTCTAAGTAAACCTCTATTCAAAATGTACACTGTTGTATCAACTGCCTAAATCCAAAAAAAATTGTCCAATTTTGAATCATTCAACATTGTTTTCGCCATCTTTTCTACAGTTATATTTTTCCGTTCAACAACTCCATTTTGTTGCAGCGTCCTAGCTGCTGAGAACTGTCTTTTTATTCCATGTTCCTCGTAGAAATGTTGAAATGCTTTGGATGTGAATTCTCCACCTGTATCTGATCTCAAACATTTGATCTTTAGATCAGTTTCATTTTCAATCATTTCCTTGTAGATTTTGAAACATTCAAATGCTTCAAACTTTTTCTTCAAAAAGCTTACTGTCGTCAATCTGGTATAATCATCAATCATTAGCATGAACTATTGTTCATGATCTAGTCCTTTAGTCTTCATTGATCCACGTAGATCAATGTGCACTAGTTCTAATGGTTTTGATGTGGAATGTTCCTTGGCGTTGAATTCAACTCTTGTTTGTTTTCCATGCCTGCAATGTCTGCATGTAGTTCTGGTTGGTTTCGAGATTTGTGACATTTCTCTCATAGCCTCCTTTTTACTGATTCTGACAAGGTTGTCAAAGTTTATATGTCCCTTTCGTTTTTGTCGGAGCCAACTTTCATCTTCTTTGCTAAGAAACAACCTTTATCAATAGTCTCGTCCAAAGTATATACGTCATTTGGAGTCCTAGTTGCAGTTGTCATCGGCTTGCCGGATTTCTCTCTCTTTATATCACATTTCGTCGAGTCAAAGAGCAACGTGTGTCCCTGATCACACAATTGACTTACACTCAGCAGACTATGATTCATATTTTCAATGAGAAGCACATCCCTTGTTGTAGCATCCTTGCCTCCAAGCTTAATTTTACTTGTTCCTATGACGTTTACAGATCCGTCATTTCCAAAAGACATTGTTCCATCCTTTCCTTCTTTCAGAGATATAAATGTGTTCTTGTCTCTAGCCATATGTGTTGAGCAACCACTATCAACATACCACACGTTCTTCTTGCTTTGAGCTTTTAGGGCAAGTGCGCATCTCTCAGTTTTCTTCCTCCAAACATGACCATTTTGATTCTGCTATGATTCCCTTAGGGGAGTATTTAGGTTGCAATCTTAAGCCAAATGTCCAAAATTGTTGCATTCATGACATTCTACTTTATTGCTTAAATATCCAAACCTGGTATAGTTTTGCATGTCATCTTCTTGAGAATTTAGGGATAATCATTCCTAAATGACCTTCCAAAATTGCCTCTATTCATATTGTAGGCTAGCAATTTACAACTTTATGTCCAAAATTTCCACAAGAATAGAAGACACCAAGAAAGATGGTTTGAAACCTGAGAGAGGGAGGCCTTATTCGTGGAACTATTCTCCAAGAACCTTCTTGTTGACATTGAATCTTCAACTTTGTTGGGAAACCTCTTTCCTTCTCGATAGATAGTCTAGTAATTTATGCATAAGATTTTTGTCCACAACCAATTTCTATCGTGGAGGAGGTCCATCCTTTTACAAATGTTTCCCTGTAGCCCAATCATGTCTTGTCATTGTGCGGCCTTTGACCACTGATGAGCTCATCCAATGCTTTGAAGCTATTTGCAAAGTTTTAGTGAACATTTCTTCTTTGTGCTTCCTGTTGTCGCACAAAATGTCTAGGCACCATGACAACGCTCAGATTGGGGGCTGTCACCCTGATCCCCAATCTCTCCGTTTAAGTTGTCTCCCTACAGCAAGGCAAGGGGGGTAGACCCTATGGAAAGGTGGAATGAAGAAGAACTAGTTGGGAACCAGCGAGTTCGGGAGAAACAGTGAAGCGATCAAGTACTTGATTAAGATTTAGCAAAATTTATGGGATTTTGATTAGATTTTAAACGATTGATACCAGTGCCTTATGGAGTCAACGATCTTGCTAGGAAAATTAAGACCAAGTAATCGATTAGCAACTGTTGCTTAGATGAATGACTATTTTATATGAAATGCAAATCCTAAAACTAATGTGGAATGCAAGAATCTTGGTTAATTTTAGTTAAATGCCTATTTAAATGTGAACCCTTCAATCCTTTCTGTGTTGAGCCTGATTTCTTAGTAGTTGGCAGAGAGAAGATCAAGAGAAGCACACTAAGGTGTGATTAACGATACCTCTCCTCAAATTCTAACATACCCAATGCCTCCAGCACTGCAGAGAATTGTGACTCTGACGACTGCAAGGTCACCATTTTAAGTACTATTAAAACAGGTTTCTCAAGAAAAAACAGATGGAGATCTATCTGTCTATCAACCAAGCTTATGCTTGGAAGTAAATTTTATCTATGCAAAGTTAGCTTATATGCAAATGCACTGGAAGATGAGATAAAGTTAGACTCAAGAATGGGAAAACACTTATGCCGCAAAAGCCCTCAATTACCCAAATGAAATGCTCGCCTTTTTTTAAGATGAAGACTTAGAAAATAAACTCTTGAAGATACTATAGTTAAAAACCCAGCTTATTTCAAATTTTCTTGATACAATTTAGCTCAAAGAGAACAAAAACAACTTTGCAATTCGATATCAATGTCAACAGATGCTCAAAAAAAATATTCAGCTTATGAAACAAAGGATATGCATTTTATCACAATTCCATGACAAAGTACTTAATTTTCAGAAATTACCTTTTAGGGCAGCAGTAGGAAAAACTTTATGATAGCAGCAATATGACAATGAAAAGAGTAAGCTATCAATGATATCTCTATGCCAAAAATTTACCGAATTTTTTCCAAACTTGCCCACATGAATTATGACCAATGTTCCACCAAGTCTCCGAGACGGGGAGACGCGGGTGCGGGGAGACACACAAAGGGGACATGTGGGAGTACCCTCAAATTTTAAAGAAATTTAGGGGAGACGGGGGGACGTCAACGTATATATAATATAATTTTTAATTATATATATTATATATATGTATATAATTTTGAAATTTTCATGTTCATATTCATTGTTCAATAATGAAAGCATATTAAATAAACTAATTAGTAATAGTAATACCAATACATTGAAATTTCAAATTTGATCCATACATAAAATTTAAATTCATAATTGAAACAAATAATAACATATTGTAATTGAATCTTGGTCCGTCCTCATCATTCATGAATTGATACATACATCATTCATATGACATACTCATTATAATGTTCTAAAAGCTAATTCATCAAGATTCAATACCATAAGATTCAATAATAAAATTCAATATGAAACATTCAAATACAATGTACATTGATCCATATCATTCATCATTCTATAATTTACATTGAATCATTGATTTAAAAATTAAATTGAAAATTGAAAATTCTGAATTCATCATTCATCATTCTAGTCTTCTAGATTCTAAATTGAACACTAAATTAAAATTTCCAATTTATATAACTCAAAGTTTCAAACTCAAAAATAGACTAATAGTTAAGAGTGAAGAGTCGGTCATCAATATCTAGTGTCACAACTCAAATGTTAAAACTTAAAAGTAAAACTGAGAAGTAAAAATGGAAAATGCACACTGAAAATAAAATCAACTTCAAGGACTCAATCTCAATGATTGGTCCTCTACATCCATCTGCTGCATGAAGTCATCAGGAACATCAATGGGAATGTCATTATCTGAGTCAGAGTCACTCTCTTGAGTAACCAATGGAACTCCAACCAAAACATGCTGCAACTCATCTAGTCCATCCCCATCATCTATCTGTGCACTATCCTCTGGATCCACATCCCATCGTGTCACTGGTCCCCTCCGATACTCTGGTGTCTTCCTATGTGCAAGACGTAGAGAACTGTGCACTGCAACTAGCTTCTCTGCTCTCCTAGAGGAAAGTCTATTCCTCTTAATAGAGTGGATGAAGCTATATGTGGACCAATTCCTCTTTGCTACAGAGGAACTAGCAATCTGAGACAATAAGCGAATAGCAAGTTGTTGGATCTCTGGAGCCTCATCCCCATGCATGGTCCACCAACCAATGGGGTCAGTCTGGCCTAAATCATTGCGATCTTCCCTTGCATCAGGCTTGTTGAAGGGACCACTGAGACTTGCAAATTGCATCCACTGTCTCCTAATGGTTCTCCCTTCTTCTGAACTATACATCTTTGTAATGGCTGCTCGAAATCCCTTTTTGACCTCTGGATCTTCAATGGGAAGAATTCTACCACTTCTTGCCACATACCATTTTGGGTTGAGTGCATATGCCGCCATGTGCAAAGGTGTATTCATTCGATCCCACCTACGCTGAATAATGGGTCGAATCTGAGTCGTATAGAACTCTAAGGAAGGATCTTTCTCACGAATGGCCACCCTTACTTGATCCAACATACTATCAAAAGTCTCATAGATTTCGCCAAGAGTAGGAGAATCTGTGTCAATGTAGCAAATGACCTCAACTACAGGACGTAAGAGTGACACCAAATAACCACAATCTGTCCACGAATCATTATCCAATATCTGAATCCTGATTTTCTTCCCTTCCTCTGTCTTGGATTCTGCCCATCTGTTCCAATCTAGAGTCACAACCATGGTCTGCAATGCTGACTGTACCTCCAACATCCTCTCTAATAAAAAAAAAAAATAGCATATCTGATATCGATAGGCTTGAGGAATTCCTTCCTCGCATGAGACCTGTACATGGCTAAGGAGGTGTGCTGATTGCAAATAAACATTTGCACATTTCTTGCAGTTGTCACCAAGTTAGATACCCACTCAATTTTGCCAATGTCTTTCAATGCATTATTGAGTGCATGCACACAACAAGGGGTCCAGAAAATATGTATGTATTTACTCTGAATCATTAATCCTGGTGATCTACACACTGTTGTTGCATCTGTAACAACCTGTACAACATTTGTAGAGCCAACCTCCTCTATAGCATCATGAAGAAGCTCAAATTGGAAAGCTGCATCTTTGCGCTTTCCAGAACAATCAATAGCTCTAAGAAAGAAAGGCCCCTCTCGACAAGTGACTATGATGTTGATAAGTGGACATTTGGCAATGCCTGTCCACCCATCCATAACAATAGAACAACCTTCCCTCACCCATGTCTGCCTCAAAGTTTCCTTTTGCACATTAATATTGGCCACTTGCCTTTCTAATATCACTGTCCTCAACTTATGTTCACCTGGGGGCACATATGAGGATCCTGCTGCTGCAATTGCTTTGACCATCTCCTTGTAGTAAAGAGAACGAATAACATGGAAAGGAATTCCATTGGCAAAAAGAAATTTGCCAATGGCATCTTCTGTATCATCACGGTTCAACTTACTGTACATCCCTGCAAGAGTTGATCCCACTGCACAAGAGCGGGAACCCTTAGTCCCAATAGGAGATGGTGGAGGCATATTTTTATTTGATTTTCTTTTTGAGCTTGTGGCTTCATTAAAATTTTCTTGAGGTTGGGCCATGACATTTTTGCTTGAGAACATGCCCTTTGCATCTGCTGCCATTTGCATTCTCAAGAGCTCTGATTTTTGCAGCAATGTTAAATGTGAACATATGCTAACCCCTTTGCTACCTACACCCAAAAGATGCATCCTGAGATGACTATAACTCCCAGCCCAAGAATGGACACAAATGTTGCATTTCCAATGGCGTGTCCCACCTCTTGTGCTTCCCGGTTTTGGTTGGGTTGAAGAGCCAATGATTTTGGTAGCATATGGCAAAAGAGGTTTGCTTGGATTGAATGTCCCCTTTGCATATTCTGTCAATGACTTTGATGGGGTTGTCGTTGGAGTCGTTGAAATGACATCAGCACTAGCTGTACTACTGACATGGGTTTCATTCCTTGTTGATGGCGTTTCAGTTTGTACAGGACTTCTTGTTTCAGTTTGAGGATCACCTTCATTTTCAGTTTCACTGTCACTGCCACTTTGGTTGTTGTCACTCATTTTGCAAATAGTTTATTTTGCAGATTTTGTATTATTTAATGCCCTGCAAGAAGGGTTTCAAAATCTAAAATTTAAAACCATTGATAATTTATAAAAGTTTAAAACTGAATCACTGATAATTTAATAAATTTATAACACTGAATAACCAAATAATAAAAATTGATAATTTAATAAATTATAATTTTGAATTTGTAAAACATAATACTTCTAAGTTCACAGAAATTAAGATTCTTAATTTTTATTTTTTATTACTACTGGTATTGCTTAAAAAAATTTAAACGGTGAATTCAACAAACAATTTAAATTTTACAGTTCTGAGTTTAAAAAAAAAAAAAATTAAACAGTGACTTTGACAAACAATTTACAGTTCTGAGTTTTTAAATTTTTAATGCCATGTAAATGAGAAAACTTTAACACTGAAACAGTGAAACATGAAAAAATAAAAAATTGCAGCCAAACTCACTGTGTACAGTCTGGAGCAGCTGTGTGGCTTCTGGACGGGTCCTGAGCAGCTGCGTGGTCCTAAGGGCTAGTGGACGCGGGGATGGGTAGTCGAGCTGCCAGCAGCGCAACACTCTGCAAATGCGTGGAACAGCATTACAGGCTTACAGCAAAGTTGTCGGCTGCGTGGAGGGCAATGGTATAGCAGCAATGATGCCGACTATGTGGAGGGTTTGGTGGAACCGTGAAATAAACGCCCACCTAGCAAGCAACGGTTGAACCCATGTTTTAAAGAGACAAACAACATAGAGAAATCCGAAAAACAGTGTAATAATAATAATGCGTGGCCTGAATCGAATTAAAATTTAGAAGGTAGATAAAATGTTGAGACTGGCATAGTAGATTGCAAAACAAAAATTACTAGCAGGCTATTTCAGCTGTCGGCCACGTGGAGGGCTGGTGGAACCGTGGTTGATTGTCTCACACCCAGCGATCAAAGCATGCATGCCCAACAACAATTATAAATATGGTTTCGGTCACACTGAATTACTCGACCCTCCTATGTGATGCAGAAATTCAGCTTTGCAACCTTCTGCAGTTCGTCCTTAAGTTTGGAAGAATTGGATTACGTTGATATGCTACCGGCTGCATGGAGTAGCAAGGTAACCCGTTGGCAGTAACCACTGCAAGTTTGCAACGTAACTAATAAGTTCTAACAGCGAGCCGCTGCGTGGAGAAGAGGCAGGATAAGGCGTGAGTTGAAGCTCTTAGGCTCTCGTGGACGTAGTGGGAGCAGATGGAAGAAAAAAATGTGTTGTTTTAACAGAGGTAAGAACATAATGAATGGCAGCAGAATGAAAAATAGAGTTAACCCTAACTTTTCAATGTTCATGTAGTTTTTTATTTGTAATTGTTAATTTAGTTTATTTTTATTTTTTATTTTTTTTAATAAATTAATTTTCATTTTTATTTTTATTTTTATTTTTTTTGTTTATAAAGGGTAATTAGACAAAAATGAAGGGGGGACGCCCGGAAGAACCCCATTTTCGGGGGGACTCCCAGAAGAACCCCATTTTGGGGGGGACGCCCAGAAGTACCCCTTTCGGGGAGTCGAGTCTCCCACACTAGGGAAACGCACCCCCTTGCGTCTCCCCGAGTCTCCCCAAAAGGGGGACGTGGGGAAACGCACCCCCGAGAGTCTCCCCGTCCCGGGTGCGTGGGGTGCGAGGGGTGCACGCACCCCACCTTGGGGGACGCATCCCCGTGGAACACTGATTATGACGTTGGGGTTTTCGTGGGGCAGATTGGAGCTGGGAGCTGTCGGAGTGTTTATCCAGGGTTTCAACCGGAATATCTGCTTCCGAGTACAAAGGTACTACTACTGAGACTATTCTCTATTGGGTGAGCCGGTTTTGGCACCCAGATTGTATTCTGAAACTACTTAATAATTAAAACCCTCAGATAGCTGCACCGATTTTCCCGCATTGGGTTTTTCTGGGGACATTGGTCTAAAAACAACAGTGTCACTTGTGTGCTTGTTTTGTTTCCTTCAGTTGATCTGTAATGTGTTGAGCATGTACTTGTATTTATTTCAGTGTTTACATTGTATATAACTTGTTAATTAATCAAAACAAGTAGGCAAAAATAATCAAAAAAGTACATGAAGGGTTTCTAACAATGAGACATAGAAATTCCAACATGGTGTCAGAGCGTGGTTGCAAATCATAGAACTGAGGACATTAGTCGAGCAGAGCAGCAGCAGCAAAAAACAGTTGTCCTGAGTGACAGAAGTTTTTCCTAGAAGAGAAGCAGCAAGGAAGCGGTGACGTAGTGCCTGCATCATCAAGTATGAATCGGGAAGAGGATCAGCGCAGTGGGAGATAGGAGCAGACTCTACCTACGCACTGCCTGTCATCTTTCTCAGTCAGGAAGGATTGACGCCTGTGGCCAGGAGGTGCGGATTTTGCTGGTGTCGAGATTCCACAGAACCTAGAAGCTCTAACCTTCAGTTTGTTGGGGCTTAGGAGGCCATGGATAAGTTGCAGAGTGAAGCTGGTGGGGTACTGTGGTCAAAACAGTACCTAACAGGGCAAGACTAAGGAGGAGGGAGTTGCTTCCAAGGATTTCTAGCCAAGAAATCTGGATCAGTGGTGCAGCTGCACTAACGATGGGAGTGGGGCCATCTCGACATTGTCAGAAGGGTTTCCAGGAGGGAAATCGAGGCTCGGAGGGAGTCACACCAAGAACTTCCAGAATGGAAGTAGAGGAGCAGCGAGATGGCAGTGAACGGGGTAAGAAACCAGGACAGACTAGACGGAGCCTCAAAACTCGTAGTCTGGAAGGCCAGAATCTTGTCCGTTCTAGACAGGAATCGTGTCAAGCACTTCACCTTGAGGACAGTAGCGGTCCCAGTTGACCCGGCTGATAACGATAAGTACGAGGATGCAATGGCAAGGGCTAAGAGCATCATCCTTGATAAGGTCAAGGACCATATAGTACCACATATTTCCGAGAAGAATACAGCAAATGAGATGTGGGAGGCCCTAAAGAAATTGTATTAGCATACTTCCGTGCAGAGGAAGATGCTACTAGAAAATCAGTTGCGGTCATACCAGATGCAGAAGGGAGAACAGATCGACATCTTCCCCAGTCGATTGAAGGTGATCCAAGATCAGCTGACTTCTATAGGGGCCACGCCAAATCAAAGAATTGATGGTGAGAACAGCCTTGAATGCAGTCTTTGAAGACTGGGAGGTGTTTGTCCAGAGCATACTGGGCACGGCGACCCTTCCAAATTGGGAGGAAATGTGGGCGGCTCTTCGCCAAGAAGAGATCAGAAGGCTGACCAAGGTAGGAAGCAGTGGCAAGGGGGTCAGAATCAAGGAGGAAGAGGAGGATGTTGCCCTAGCATCTGAGGGAAAGCAGGAGAAATGAAAGAAGAAGGACCTCTCCAAGGTCAAATGCGTCAATTGCGGGGAACTAGGTCACTACGCGAGCTAGTGTCCGAGGAAGAAGAGCAAAGGAGAGGCTTCTGAGACCAAGGTGGAGAAGGAAGTGGAGACAGATGATGACTATGCCATGAGTGCTCACACGCCACTTGAGAGAAAGTGGGGAGACATCGAGCTGTAGTCAGATGGACTACAGGCGATGAGGGGCAGGATCCTCGACGTACCCAACCTCTTGGAATATACCTTGCTACGGGAGCCCCAAAGAGGAGTAGCAGTATTGGCAGACATCAGTAGAGATGGATGCAAATGGAGCGACAGAGGGAGCTACAGTGCAGGATTCCCAAGATAGCATGAAGCAACAGTGCGAGATGCATAGAGTTGTTACGACAGCACAGAGGTCAGAGAGGGAGCACTTGTCAGCAATAGAGGGAGTTTCAGCATCGAGGGTGTCTCTAGCCTAACAGAGATGTCAAAGTTGGGAGATTAGTTACTTACTTCTTAGTAACTGAGTTGCAGTGCAGCGATTAGCAGTGGTAGTGATATGGGTAGCACGATACAGCATGATGAGAGGGATTGCAATGCAGATGCAGCAATGGCAGTGCCAAGGCCATGGATAGCAGCATGGATGCAGAGGGAGTTGTTGTACAAATGCAATAGTGGCAGTGGCAGGGCCATGGGTAGTAGTGCATGATGCAGCAGCTTCAGAGGATGTTGGGCAGCAAGCCTAGCATCAGCATAAGGACCGATGCCGAATGATCAGGGTGATGCTCAGTCAAAAGTATTACTAGAGCACGGTCCTCACTAAGAGGGAGTGTTGATTTGGGGTAGCATCAGATGTGCTCTAGCCTCAAAACTGGGTGGAGAGGCTAAGGCACATGAGATCTCCAATAGCCAGAAATGCTTTGGGAAGATTCTAAACAGTTTGAGAGATATTAAAATAATTAATATTTTTAATGGAGTCCTTAAGTCTAAACTTAGGGAAAATAAAATATTAATGCGTATTAATATAAAATTGTGTTAGAAGGGTCCAAAAGTCATGGATCAAGCCAAAGTTAATCTTAGTCGTTGATTAGGGACTTAATCTCGGTCGTTGAATTGTCGACGAGAAAAGTATAAGAGGAGGCTTGAGGGTCACTTGGAGAATACACCGAGTTGACCAAGATTTCGATTTTCTAGGGCAGGGTTTGCTGAGGAAGTCGAAAGAGTGATCTAAGTTGCAGCTAAGGGGTAGTGAATATAGAAGCAGAGATAGTATCGGGAGGATCAGCACAGAAGCTGAGAGAGAGGAGCACAGAGCCAGCTAGAGATTCACGTAGAGCCAGCCAGGGCTCATGCAAAGGTAGCCAAGAGCTGCGCAGTGCCTCAGAGAGCCAACATGGGTGACACAGAGGCTCTAAGTGTTGATGCAGTGCCTCCAGAGGCTGACGTGGGGCAAGCCAGGGTGACATTGCGCAGACGCTGGGCCAGAAAGGGCTGATGCAGTCCCTAGAGGATGACGCTGGGGTTTTCATGGGGCAAATTGGAGCTCGCAGTCGTCGGAGTGTTTATCTGGGGTTTCAGCCGGAATATCTGCTTCCGAGTAGAGAGGTACTACTGTCGAGATTATTCTCTGTTGGGTGAGCCAGTTTTGGCACCCAGATTATATTCTGAAACTACTTAATAATTAAAACCCTCAGATAGTTGCATTGGTTTTCCCACATTGGGTTTTTTTGGGGGCATTGGTCCAAAAACAATGGTGTCACTTGTGTAGCTTGTTTTGTTTCCTTCAGTTGATGATCTGTAATGTGTTGAGCATGTACTTGTATTTATTTTCAGTGTTCACATGGTAAATAACTTGTTAATTAATCAAATCAAGTAGGCAGAAATAAATTTAAAAAGTACATGAAGGGTTTCTAACAGTTAGACTTAGAAATTCCAACACTCTTTTCTTTAGATGAAGACTGTCTTCTTTAGAGAAAAAGTTTTTCTTAGAGCCTTTATTCTTACTTTGCTTGTTGAATCTTCTTTTTCCTTTCCTAGGTGCTCCATCTTCATTGCCAAAGTTCTTATGAGGGACATTTAGAAGCAAAGTGACCAATCTTTGTTAGTTTCTGTAGCATCGGAGGTGTTCTAGTCTCAAAACTTTGTGGAGAGGCTAAAACACATGAGTTCTCCATAACCCTGAAATAGTTTCAGGAAATTCCACCATGTAGTGTCTCAATTAGCTTATTAGCCTATTTTTTAATATTTCCTAAGTCTAAACTTAGGAAATATGGTTAATTAATCAAAATTAATTGAGATAAGGTGTGAATCATCTAGAAACTCGCACGGATCGAATCTGATATGATATTGGCCCTTGATTAAGATTTAATCTTGGCCATTGGAGGTCCAACAGAACATTATAAGAAGAATTCAATGGGTAGATGGAGAATACACTTGTGGAGTTCGATTTCCTTGGCAGTTCAATTTCCGAGAGCTACAACAGTAGTTGGGAAGTCAGAGAAGGAAGGAGAGACAGTAAGGGGCAGAGAAAGTGATCCAGAGGAAGTTTTCTAGATCCAAAGAGTAGCAGCAAGAGGCTGAGTTACTCCCTGTGAGGCAACGCAGAGCACTGCGTAGTCAACTTCAGAGGGCAATCCAATTTACTTGGGGAAAACTCAATTCAGCTTCCAGAGGCCTGAAAGGTCTTCCAGAAGGTCAGAGAATCATTTTCCTCAACAGAGACATGCATAACGTGTTATGCTTCTTAACCTGCAAAGTAATACCGAACAGAGAATATGCGAAGAAAGATACCCAAAACACAGAATATGCGAAGAAAATATACCCAGAACACAGAATAGCAATGATTTTATTACTCAGAGAGAAATGTTCACAGGCCTCTTCGAGGGGACAACCTCCAATAGAGCAGAGCTCGATTACAAAAAAAGACACGATACTCCTCGCAGGGAGTCTCTATCCTTTATATATGACTCATACATGCAATACCACGGGCCAATACCGTGGGTTTTATTAATACCGTCTATCTAATACTACTGCCCTTTTACCCTCTATCTAATACTACCGCCCATTTGCAACTAACTATGGTCCCGTCATTAATTGTGGGTTAGCCACTTACAAATATCAATATGGGCTTTATTGACTCTTGACTATGACGTGATCCCATGACATAAATAAGATTAGCCTTGTCCTCAAGGTTGAAGCTGCGGAAACTGCTGAAGAATAGTGGCTTGTTCCCAAGTTGCATCTTCCGGAGAGGTGTCTTTCCATTTGACGAGGACCTCCTTAATCATGCGGCCGCGCAGGTGCTTGTCTCGTGTGTCGAGAACCTGTTCCGGTTTAAGCCAGATTGACCCTTCCTCATCCAATTCAGGTAGACTGGTTTGAACTCGGCAATTGTTCCCAATCACTTTCTTGAGGCACGATACATGGAAAACTGGGTGGATTTTTGCTGTAGGTGGAAAGGCCAACTTGTAGGCCACTTCTCCAATGCGTTGAAGTACTTGATAGGGTCTGTAGAATTTGGGAGAGAGTTTCTGACATCCCTTGTCTTTGAGTGATGTTTGCTTGTATGGTTGGAGCCATAAAAAGACCCAATCCCCTTCTTGAAAGTGGCACTCTGAGCGATGTTGGTCTGCCTGTTGCTTCATGCGGTTCTGAGCTTGATGAAGATTTTCTCTCAGATGGGCGAGCATGGTTGCGCGGTGTTGTAGGAGTTGATCCATTGCTTGTACTTTGAGCATCCCTTGAGATATGAAGTAGGTGAAGGCGGAGTTGTCCATATACTGCTTCATAGGGGGTCATTTTGGTGGTGGCATGATAGTTGGTGTTATACCACCATTCTGCCAGAGGTAGCCACTGTACCCAAAGGTGTTGTTTTTCTAAAGTGAAACACCTAAGGTAGGTTTCTAGACATTTGTTGACTGCTTCGGTTTGACCATCTGTTTGCGGATGATATGAAGTACTGAGTTTGAGTTGAGTGCCTTGTATTCTGAAGAGTTCCTGCCAAAAATGAATGGTGAAG
>APFE030929540.1:589-19994 GCA_000404065.3 Pinus taeda | reverse complement strand
AGGCGACTCTTTTCACTAAGCTCCATCATCTTGTTGCATTCTCAACAAGCATTTCTTGTTGCACACTTTTCAACAAATGTTTTTAGAGATAAGATTGTCTTGAGAGCCGCTATTGAACAACATATCAATCTTGTTATGTTTTGAGATCACCCTTATGTGAAACAATTCTATTATCCTATTTTCAGTTGGAGTTTCATTATGTGAGTTTGAAGAACTAGTGCACAAAATGGATTCCTTTCCTTGAAACCCCATGGTTGTGATTTTTGTTTCATCGCTCGATTTGGATCCCAAATCCTCTTCTTGAGTGATTGCAGCTGTCTTTTCTTTTCCTTTGTTGTTGAATTTCTTTGGTTTCTTTTCGGGATGAAGGTTCCAACAATGATCTTCATCGTGACCCTCCATGGAACAATGTTTACATATTGTTTTCTCTCCTTCCTTTTTAATGGATGCATTTTTCTTCCCCTTGAAACCCTTTTCTTTCTCTTTACCCTTAAATGGCTTTTTATTACCTTCTTCTGGGGTGTTTTTCCCTCTTGCCTCAAGATGAGTGGCTTGCACACACACATCATCTAGATTATTGGGATTAAACATTAAGATAGTATGCCTAAGGTAACTGTGAAACCTCCTATGTACTTCAACAATGTGTTCTGTGATTCCAAATCCACGCCTAACATCAAAGATCTTTTTTTGAATTCTTGGGTGTAATCTTGCACATTTTGACCTTTAAGTTGTCTAAAGTTCTACCAATTCATGATGGCTTTCTACCTATAAGCTAGAGGGTAGAATTATCTTTTAATTGTAGCAATGCAATGATTCCAAGAAATAGAGATCTTATCATGTTTTTTAATCTCCTCTTGGGTCTTTGATTTCCACCATACTAGTGTCACACCCTCCATTCTCAAGGAAGATAACTGAATCTTTATGTCATCCTCTTGAAGGTTTTGAATCCTGTAATAGAACTCCAACTGACGAATCCAATTATTAAGTTTCTCTGCATTCACTTCACCATTATACATGGGCAACTCAAATTTAACATCAAGTTTTAAAAAAGGTGATTTACCAAATCCTTTTGAAGAATGATGATGAGTATGAATAAGCGTTGTATTAGTGGAAGAGTGTGAAGATGCTTGTGAAGAAGAAGATGAAGAAGATGGTGGAGAGGGTGGAGGTTTGTCTCCATTCCCATTACCTCCTTTTCGATTACCTCTTCCTGAAGAGCCTTCTCCTTTGGGAGGTTTGGAACTTTCTCCTTGCAACCTAGTATTCCTCTTTTCATAGAGGACCTTCACCATCTCTGTCATATCAAAGGAAGCCTTTTTGAACATCTTTTCATCTTCTATCATGTTCGTAAGTTCTCCTTCATGAGACATGATCTCTAGAGTCTCAACTGCAACTTGAGGCTGAACTTGTGTCGGAGATTGTGGCAACCTTGCTCTTCTTCCCCTTGACCCAACTTTAGGGCTTCCAACCAGATTTCCTTCACCTCTTTCGGGTTTTAACCTTGTAAGCATGACATTAACTTGCAAACAATTAAATCCCTCTTTCACAAAACAAACCCAGTGCTCTGATACCAAATTGATTTGATTTAGAATATTCGTTTGTAGTGCTTAGATCTTCCTCATATTATTAACAAAATGCTTTCACTGTGCTTAAGGATTCATGAAATTTTTCAAGTCAAATGAAGAGTTTTTGGGTTAATTTTATGTGTAATTTAACATAAATCAGAGACTGGACAACAACATAAACATGTACAAAATATCATCAAAAACACATTACAACAAGAAAATGATAAAGGAGTTCACCCCTCCTGCTCTATGTCTCATTGGTCTAGATTCCAATGGCTTGGGCCTCTCTATATGATTAAAAGTGTAAAAATATGTGTTTACAATGCTCCAATGCTTTTGAAAGCCTGCTCCAATCAGTTTAGAATACTCAAAAATGGCTATCTAGCCTCCTTTTTGCATCCAATTTGGTGGAAAACTAAAGAAGTTATGACTTCTCCTAGTTCTCCTAATATTCGCTCCATAAATTGCCCCATTTCTAGCACGATCCCACAAATTAGACCCAAAAACGCGTTAACTAGGCGAACATTTCACCGTGCAGCGAGCCATATTCTGTTAGCCAATTGTTCATCTCAAATCACAATTGGAAAGGACCAACAGGCTTAAGGTTTGTGTATGCGACAGGCGATTGTGCGATTGTGATGTGGCAGACCCGACGACACTATAAACTGGAACCGATAAACATCTCATATCCAGGAACTTATCGCAAATCGCAGTTCAACAGTGAATCGACGGGTAATCATAATGCGAGACTCTATTTTCCTGCAGTGTGTGATTGCGATTGTGTTTATCGCATTGCAACTCGAGTACGCTGGAGCCGATTTTCCGTAGTGCCTTCTCTTTGTCGATCTGCGATTCTGATCCATTGCATCGCGACTCCGGCTGATTCTTGAATTCAATTAGGGGAATTTTGAGGTCTAAAATGGGCCTCCTAAGAAAAATGCACAACCAAAATAAGCTTTATAAGAACCAATAGGATTCAAGATGATGATGTCAACCATGGGGGATGATTCACCATTTTTGGAGTAAAAAAGTAAAAATATTAAAAAATAATAAAATAATAAAACTACCTTTTCAACTCATATTTTCAACTTATCTCCCTAAGGTTTTACTCAAATTTCAAGTGGGATTACTTGTTGGATGTAAAATTTAATTCCTCATCCAAGGAGTACCCATGTTGCATACTTTCGATGGACCCTGCTACATGAAAAATGAGAAATACATGAAAAAAATGTGATTGCAACCATGTTTTTCATGTATTTCTCATTTTTCGTGTAGTATGGTCCATCGAAAGTATGCAACATGAGTATTCCTTGGATGAGGAATCAAATTTTGCATCCAACAAGTGTTTCCACTCGAAATTTGAGTAAACGCATAGGGAGATAAGTTGAAAATATGAGTTGAAAAAATAGTTTTTTCTTTTTTCCCGTCTAAAATTTGATGATGTAATCTAATATTATTTTATTATTTCCATTATTATTTTATATTTTCCTTAGGAGGTCCATTTTCGACCTCAAAATTCCCTTGATGCCTTTCCGTCTACCTTATCGCATCACACCTTGGTTGTTCTGGAGCCTATTTTTATTGCCGACCTGCCTGCGATTGCGATTTGTGACATGCGGGGGGTAAATGGAGGCTTGCCACTTGGCGCCTCCTCATTCACTGAAGGACCTTGCCACATCGTCCAATCCTGCCATGTGTCCAAATCAAACCTGAACTTTGACTTGCTCTAACTTCCGCATATGAGCTCAGATTTGATTCTTCTTCTTCTGGTTATATGTGTTCAGCTTGATCTTGCTCAATCTTTAAGCTTCCGCAAAGAAAATTGATAGTAGAAGTAGTTTATAGTATTTTGCTTTAGTATATTGCATTATCAAGTTAATCTACAGTCAGATTTTCTATATGATCTTAGAGTGAGATTTGTAGAGAATTTGCAGAATTTCTACATGGTATCGGAACCTAGTTTATCGGAGTTGTGAACAGTAGACGAAGAAGAGAATTCAAAGTTTGAAGTTCAGGGTTGCAGGTGCAAATAGAATTCATATCATACTTCAAGGTTGGCCAATGGCGTTCTATGGATTGAGACTTGAGTATGCCTTGGAAGGCAGCTCGAATTACGTAGCATGGAAAGATCGCATGGAGGCTGTTTTAGAAAACAATGGCTTGAAGGATTTCATTGATCAAGAAATTGCAAAGCCAGGTTCAACTAATGCACAAGAGTTGGCTAAGTGGAAGAAGTGTGTGGTGAGGGCAAGACGGATCATCTTTGAGGGAGTTTGAGACCATATTGTCTCGAGTCACCATGGGAAGGATACTCCATATTCAATGTGGAAGATATTGAAGGACCTCTACCAGAACAGTAGCAATGAGAGGAAATTTGCGCTCAAGGATAAGCTTCGAAGAATCAAGATGGAGAACGGTGATACTATTTCCACATATCTGAAAAAGCTCACCAATTGCAGAGATGGGCTTGGTAGTGTGGGAATAACTATTGTCGATGATGATATGGTGAGCCTCGCTCTCCTTGGCCTTCCAAAGAGTTGAAATAGCTACCAGGACTCGTGAATGGAAGGGAAAAACTGTCGGATTGGGAACAATTGTGGTCAGATCTCATGCAGGAGGATATCAGGAGGAGCACTTGAGATGGTTCTTCATCCAAAGATGATGATGAAGAAAATTTGGCCTTAGCGATTAAGGCAAGGAAAGGGAAGGGGAAGGATTCCCATTCCAAATCGAATTCTTCTCATGAAGGGAAAAAGGGTGACAATTCTAAAGTGAGATGCTTTAATTGTCATGAGATGGGACATTATGCGACTAATTTCCCATCGAAGAAGTCCAAGAAGGAATCCTCAAAAGGATTGGAAAGTGAGGCATTAGCCTCTTGGTTCGAAATGAACTTTACCCTCATCGCATGCATGGTGTCATTGATGATGGGTTGTGGTTGGTATCTTGACAGTGGAGCCTCATTCCACATGACTGGTGATAAAAGTTTGTTCAGTTCCTCGGAGGATAAAGACCTCAAGATGTGCATACAAATGGGTGATGACGAAAGGTATAGTCTTTCAGAAGTGGGCATGGTTTCTTTTCAGAGGGAGCATGGAGCTCCTATCACCTTGACAGATGTGAAGTATGTGCCTGGAATGAAGAAGAACTTGGTATCGGTTGCGATGTTGGAGGAAAAAGGCTACGATGTTGTCTTTAGTAAGGGAAAGGTTTTCCTTAGACACATCACCATGAGACAGGTGAAACATATCGGTTCACGAGTTAAGAAACTGTATGCTCTTGAGGTTCAAGATGCATGCAAAGCCTTGAGGAGCAAGGCAAATGTTAGAGACTTGGTGGTTGAGAGGGAGAGTAAATTACCTCTCAACATGCAGCCCCAGAAGAAGTCTTAGACAATTGTGGAGGACCCACAATTGGAGTGGGCAGAAGGATCACATGCAGCCATACCTCTAGGTGTGAGGTGGGGCGATGTGAAGTGATAGTCCCAAGAAGGCTGAAATTGGGCATTGAGAGGTTTTATCTCATGGATCGTACCTTCTTATAGGAGCCTAAAGTACATAGTAGCTACAGGAATCAGTGGGATTGGTGCAGTCAAATATCAAAGTGACAGAGGCTAGAGCAGTCAGATACTGAAGAGCACAGAGAAGGATTGACTATAGTGCAGAAAGGTAGAGTCAGCAGAAGCACAAAGTTTTTAGTTGACAGAGGTAATAGCAGTCAGAGACTTTGATGACAGTGTAGAAATTTTGAATAATATAACACTTGTTCACAGAGATTATCCTGATTATACACTATTGTGGAATGCATGCATAATACATAACCTCCTCTACCATTGATCATCAATTTTGCGGAATTAAGAAACAATCGCATGCGCACATTGAAACATCAATCACACATATCAACACAGTATATCACGGGGAAAGCATGCAGCTAAAAACCCCCAACTATCTGTATATTATATTGATTGAGAACATGTAACAATACATAGTACAATACTCCTCGCAAGTACTCAGTACTATCTCCACCTGTTACACACAAACTAGCTCAGATCTGAATCAAGTCACAGGTTCAAATATCCTTCGTTGTTTGCATGCCTCCACTGCGCAATACCTATTTGAGAATAGATGAGAATGGCTGATCCAAACTCATATTTCCCTTGTGTTGCACTACGCAATCCTCATTGGCAATCTCAATCCAATGATTGTGCAAATCTCATGCACAACTGACAGTTGTCTTGCCCTTTCACTCACCTCTAACACTTGTCTCCAATGAACTGTCCATGCACTGAGTTAACTGATGTATTCTTTAGTTGATTTACGAGTTAATAATTAGTGAATTAATTAATAATTAATTCACACCACTCATCGCTAGTGTATTTGTTAGTTAGACTAAATACAACTAGTTCAACTAAGTCAAACTTAACACAACTCCATCAACTCCTTAATCAACTCCACCAAAACTCAATCACTTGAGTTCTAACTGAAGTCCATCATGCAATAGCTCAACTAACCCATAAGAAAAGCGTATTTCCTTATGGCAGTTGCATGTGCCATATCCGTAGCTCGAACTGAAGTGCTGCAAGAGGATAAGATAATGTTTATAGTCCAAATATTATTAAGAGATAATAATATTCGACTGTTCTGTTTTTAGACTGGCAGTCTAAAAATAAACTCCACCCATATGTCTAAAAATATAAGTCCATCTATTTTTACCAACATGACCAATTAACCACAAATAGCATCCTGCAACTCATAGTCCATGATCCATATGTCTAAAAATAGACATAGTCTAAAAATAGACTTTGTGTCGAAAATAGCCAGCGGGACCACTTAGTGAAAGTGACTTCTTTTCACTAAGCTCCATCATCTTGTTGCATTTTCAACAGGTATTCTATTGTGATAGTACCAAATGTTGATTTTTAGGTTATCCTCTAAACTCATAATTACCTCTTATGATTCCAATTAGGTTAATGTTTTCTTGTATTCATTTATCATCATAAAGAAATTACACATAGGATATCAACAATAAAACAATATGCCAAAAGGATCATAAAGAGATAATTACACATGAACACAATCATTTACCCTAGGAAAACCCACATGGGAGAAAACCAAACAACCTTTTCCTTAGAGAAATTCTTATTTTCAACAAGAGATACATCTATACATCCTATTCATTTACAAGGTCAAACTGACCATCAAATAAAATTGGTCAAACATAGTCCAACTCAATCCTAGTCAAGTCATCTTCCCACAAAATTCGGTATGATAAGGTATGCTTAGAATTAGGCCTTCTTCCTTCCTCAGAATCCAATCCTTCCTTAGAATTTTGGTACAGATATTCATCTAACACAGAGGGCTACCACAAAGATTTAGTCTCATACAATAGAAATTCATCTAGCACAGCGGGATACCACAAATGTTTGGTCCTACACACTGGATATTTGTCTTGCATAAAGGGCTACCACAAAGATTTGGTTCTGTAAAACAAAGGGAGAAATTCAATGTTCATCGTTCATCCTTCGTTCTTCTCTCCTTCACATGGATTAATAGAATATATTATGTCTTTTATGATCAAATCCAAATTGGTGCTTGAGAAGAGGTCGAATATCTCTTATATATATAGATCCATTAGGCCAAATGGGAGCCTTTCTTAACTAAGCTGACTTGAACACTTGAAGGGGCCAATGTGACTAGGAGGAGGCTGACATGGCTTCCTTTGGAGCCAAAAATTATATATTTAAAAATTCAAATTTTCTTCTTTTGAAAAGAGCATGAAGAACATGCTTTACAAAAATTTTCTTTACAAATACATCATCGAGAAAAAATAATAATTATGAAGACCAACCATAGTTACAAAATTCAAACCAAAGAAGGATGGTACATGGCGAATGTGTGTTGACTTTCATGTAGTAAAAGAAATCTCGGTAAAGAATCGATACCCTATTCCTTGTATCAATGATTTGTTAGGTTAGTTAAAATATGTTAATTATTTTACTAATTTATATTGTGAAGTGGTTATCATCAGATTCAAATTGTAGAAGGTGATGTTTGGAAACCACTTTCAAAACAAAGAAGGGTTTGTTTGAATGGTTAGTGATTCCTTTTGGGCTTTAAAATTCCCCAACATTATGCATATGATGAATGATGTTTGTTGACCATTCATTCATGACTTTGTAATTGTCTACTTAGATGATATTCTTTTATTTAGCAGAACTTGGGATAAACATGTCAAGCATGTTAGACAAGTATTATATACTTTAAAGGATAGGTTGTATGTGAAAATGCGTGTTAAACATACATGGATTGTAAACATCGAATGTGAAAGATAAGCATTGAATTGCAGATATTATTGCCATGATATACATTTTTAGTCCATTGATGTGACCCTCGGATTCATATTCCAAGTAGTATCTTGGACTCTAGTGGCTGTTCACATTCCACACCAACCCATAGAGGATTATGTGTCCAACATTCCCCTCTTAACCCGAAGGGGTATGTATGAGTCCAAGAAGAGAGTTGTAATACAAAATGTGCAAAAATATGGATGACAACACTAGGCTGAATGTTCTCTCTGAAATGTTGGTATGAGGGGGGTGGTTTAAGGATGAACACCAACACTAGAACACTTAGTGTAGTTTCCAAAACTCTTCCAATTCTGGCAAGAAGCTGAAATATTTTGCAAGAGGAACTGTCCCTAATACTTTGGAGATGGAGAATTTCAACCTAAAAAAAGGGAGGTCTACAATGTGTAGTGGTTTAAGGATGACCACCAACTCTGGAATGCTTAATGCAATTCATAGAAATATTCCAAAACTAGCAAGAAGATCATGTCTTGTGCTAGAGTAAGTGTCCCCAATTCTTTTAAGGGAAGTCTTAACCCCGCATAGATGGTTTAAGGCTGACCACCAACCGAAGGCATGCTTAATGGCATATCTGTCTCTGGTTACAACTCTGAATTTGGTATGGTGGGTTGTGGCCCAAGCTCACTTGATGTGGCTTTGAAACTTGTATATGGCCATCACTTCCCCCCTGTTAGATACAAGGTGAGAATATGAAGAGATCTCAATTGCAATACTTTTCAATATCGAGAACAAATCCTGTTGTTTGAGGAAAATATCTTCTTGGTTGTTGAAGCCCATTTCCAAGAAGCAATCCATCCAAGATGAATATTTGTTCTTGTAGGAGGCTTCTTTTTGAAGCATATGTGTGAAGAATGAGTACGCTGACCACAATGCTTACACGGATGAAGATCAAAACAATGTTATTTCATATGGCCAACTCAAAAGGTGAACTATCATGAAGAAGTCCAACACTCTTAAACAGTATGGGCTTTGAGTAATATTGAATATGAAAGGAAACCTCCTTATCATATCCAAGTCTTCTTATGTTCTTGTTGTGGACAAGCTCTTCTCAAGATCTAAAGATTTTCTTGGGAAGTGCAGGCTGAACTTATACTTTCACATGCAATTTCGTTGCTTCATTAGGTATTGGATATGGATCAACTTGCTACTTATTGGAGTCTATTTCAATGTTCTGAACAGAAACAGGTTCAGAATGATGACTCCACTACTGTAATTCTGCTTACCAAAGTTGAGATTCAAGTTCCAAAAAAAATATTTTATCATGTGCATTTTGTAGACAAGTCCAAATTTCTAAGAGAGAGCCTTTGTTGATTTGGATTGTGTCATAAACAATAGATTGTATCATGGTTTTCAAGAACTCCAATACTTCACCAATTTGAGTCATTTTCTCCAATGTCAAAATTGCACTTTAAAAAAATGATGACACCTATGGATCAATGAGGAAGGAGCAACACCCACTTACAATATCTAGTCACCCTTTTTCTCCAAAGTTGATTTGAAATTTACTTTAGGATGTTGATACATTTGATGAAATTTTTGCACTTCTAGTCAATAGAGTCAGATTTGGTTGATGCTCCCTGCTATAATAGGGGACTATACATACTTCTTTACCTCTAAGTATCATAAAATGAACTGTGGAATTATATTTCGTGGTCCTAAAAATCCTCTTCCTCCAAATTGGTAAGTGTACTTTCTTTTGAATAATGCTCACAATGCATTGAATGTAAATAGTAATGTTGGTTCCAACGCAGATAGAAAAAAACAACACAGTAATATATATGACAACAATACGTTGAAATAATTCATATGACACATACTTCAAAACATTATTCAATACTCATAAACAACTCATGGTATTTGATTAAGGTTAATTCCAGAGAATACCAGTGCACATAGGATTTCAACGCAAAGATACAATTAGTTTATAATGTAGCAATGACCAATGAACCGATGTCTTTACACATATAACATCCCCATCAATGAACTAATGTTTTAAGTTTGTGGAACCACAAGAGGAACAAGGAATAGGTTGCAGTAAAGTACAAGACTGCAAATTGGGATTACCTGGTGTAGGGTTGCCTCATGCTACAAAAGCAAGACAATAGACAACAGTCAGTTTGTCTCCCTGTGATGAGTTACTTTGAAAATAAATTGACGGTTCTGTTTCTTCAAATATCAATGCATATATTGTACATTTTCTTCTAGAAATAGTAGAAACCATAATAATTATGGAGTCGACGACTGTCAAGAAGCTTGATGAGACTGGCTACCCATCATATTTTTGGGCACTTCCACAAATAATGGCAAAATGGTAATTAAACAGATCTACTGTCAATTAAAATAAATGACAATCAATCAGATATGCTTTCAATTAAAATACATCTTTAATGGTATATGGACAACCGAAGAAATGAAGAAATGGCCCCAGCCATAACAGATGCTCTAAAATGGCTCCAAATGGGGTCTCTTCGATTTACTCAGCACGACGACCTTATAATACTTAAAAGAGAAATATTTGAACATGTTGGTGGGAAAGTTTCTCAAAATGATAGCAGAATACCCAATGTACAATCCTCAGATGCCGTTGTGCTCTATAATGCCTAAAAAATATTACCAAGAAGTGACCAAATGATGGACTTTGATGTAGGAAACCCTAAAATTCGGGAAAGGGATGCCTAGAAATGAAGACCCGTATGAATAGTAGAACCAACACTTTCTCAAGAAGAAATAGATGTGAGAATAACACAATAGAGGTGTTGCAGATTTAGGCACTAGTGAAGCAATGAATCTGAAAAGAGGCATAAGAAAGGACCACAGGAAGTTCTAGGCTTGATGGGGCGTATATTTGACAGACTCCTGAGAGTGCCCAAGTATATGGAAAAATATCCACTAGGATTTGAACATCAATGATAAATTGAAGGGTCTAAAATAATGCTATATTCTGCCAAAGAATAGACAGGGTGAAAGTCTTCTCATGGTGTGCAAATGGCAGACGATAAGAAATTAATGGTAAGATTATGGAATAATGCCTTGGTGCATGAGGACTACAAGAGACAGGAGGCAGTGTTTAAATGTTATTGGTACCAAAAACATTAGAGAAGGTGCAAATTTCAAAGTGTTAGACGAATTTCTGACAGATAGATTGGGGAAAGGAAGATATATTGGCAGATAGCTCGGTAAGTTTCACGTTGAGAGGTTAGATCGATAAGCGCGTGGCAAGGAAAATGGAGTGATGGGTAAGCGTAGAGTAAAATTGTCTATAAGGTGGCATTTTTGATCAGGGGAAAGGTAGAATTGGCATGTATAGAGAGGCCACAAAACAAGTGGTTCAGATTGGAGTAGGGCAGGACAATGCCCACTCTAATACCATGTTAAACATACATGGAATGTAAACAATGAATGTGCAAGATAAGCATTCAATTTCATGTATTATTGACATGATATAAATTTATAGTACATTTATGTGACCCTTGGATTCACATTCCAAGTGGTCTCTTGGACTCTGGTCATTGTTCACATTCTAGACCAACCCATAGAGGATTAGGTATCCAACAATGTGAAAGTGGGAATTTTACAAAACATCATTAGTGTACTTGGGTTATATAGTAGGGGTTGGTGAAGTGAAAATAGATCCCCCTAAGGTTGAAGTGATTGTAAACTGACCCAGGCCTACATCAACAATAGAAGTTAGGAGCTTCTTTGGAGTAATCCAATATTGGAGAAAATTTGTTGCTAATTTCTCATTTATTGCATATCCTTTACATGCTTTAACTAGCATGAAATAACTCTTTAAGTTAGGAGAAAAGCAACATAAGGCCTTTGATACATTGAAAGAAAAGATTATCGCAACACTATTGTTAGCATTTCCAAACTTACAACAACCATTTGAGATAGAGATCGATGCAAGTGGATTTTCCATGGGAGTAGTTTTGATGCATCAATCTAAGTCAATTTGTTATCACTCTGAGATCTTTTTTGTTAGGTCCCTATAATGATAGTGTATCCCCCTTATTGTTATTATTGTGCCCATGTATCCCCAGTATTGTTATCTTGGTGCCCCATAGAATCCCACTATTGTTATTGTTGTGCCCTTACATTATTATTATTATGTGGGCTCTGATTATATTATGACCCCTTAGACTCCTATATATACAAAGGAGGCCTTGTCGTTTGTATCATCCAATAATTTTTCATTTATGTAATGTAAAGGAGGTTTCCCCCTCGAAGATGATACTTTTAAATTCATTGATCTATATTTTTGTGAGTTGGAGCTTTGGATTCTAGGGTTTCACTTCTTCAAACAAGACATCGTGGCAATTCGCTATAAATCTTTTTCTACGAAGCTTCAGATATGGAAATTGAGAATAGGCGGAGCCAAAATATTGATGAACTTTGTGCCAAAGTTTCAGATCTTGGTTCTCTATATTTTCTCTGATATGGTATGAAGAATTTAAGACTTTTGCGAGCTCCAAAATTCAGTCTCAAACATGTGACCAAGGGAAAATCATCATAACTTTCGTTTTATACATCGAATTTGAATTATGTAAAAATTAGTTCAAGGTAATAGACTTTAGTTGTTCATGTAGAAATTTCAGGTCTGAAGGTTGAAACAATGACACATGGTATCATGTATAACTTCACTCTACTGAACTAGTCCATAATCAAGTCCTCATGGTATATTTGACATAACCCTATATTGAAGAATCCAATATTGTTCTGAATTATGACATTGGAAAGAGTATACATAGGGTTATCATAATGATGAAGTTCAAACCTTAGAAATCTGAAATTACAATGATACAACGATTTCAATATCGAGCTCCTAAAAAGCAAGAAAAAAGTGTGTAATTTTTAAATTTTGCATAAATTTTGTTTGAAAAACCAGTTTGAATTGATTCAAAGAGCATATTGAAGCATAGATACGAGTATATGGTCCTAAAATGTGTAAAAAAAAAAACTAAACCCATTAAGCCCTCAAAAGGCTCTACTATGATGCACGAAGAGGAAGAATTGTAGCATGATATATCAAAATTATGATATCAAGTGCAACAAATTTCGCTTTCACAAAGAGAAATCAAAGATGACATGGATGGCTTAAAAAGGGACATGCATGTATTAAAAGGTGACGTGGATGGATTAATAACATAAATAAAATTTGACATGAATGGTTTAAAAGCAGACATGGAAGAAATGATGAATAACAAGATGGAAGGATTGACAACGTTGTTGCAAGAAAGGCTTCCAGGTGGTGACAAGGTAATCCATGAAAATCATGATGAGTACAAAAGGAATATGAATTATGGTTTTAGAGACTCCAATGTGGGACTTAAGAACCGTCACATTCCAAAGATAGATATGAGGAAGTTTGATGGCAAGGATACGGTAACATGTATACTATAGAGCAATATTTTGATCTACAGTATGTGCAAACTTCATAAAAGGTACATATTGCATATCTATATTTAGAAACCAATCAGTTTGTATGGTATAGATGGATTTTGTAAACCACTTATCACATGGTCAATTTTTGTAGAGGAAATGATAGCACCTTATGAAGATACAAAGAGAAACACCTTCTTTAGCCAATTGATAAATCTCAAACAAAAGGGTTCAATGGCGGAGCACATTGAAGACTTCCAAAAATTGAATATTAGGGTAATTGATATTTTAGAGGAGCACAGGATTGATCTCTTCATAGGGAATTTAAAATATAACATCAAACATGAGGTTCACTTTTGGGAACCTGATTCATTGGAGAAGGCATTCAGGGTGGCAAGAAAACTTTAAAGCAAAATTATGGCAACAAGGAAGTCTACCACTCATAACTATAAATATGGAAGTGTTGCTACTCCTAGTCTTCCACAAACTACAAGTTTGACACAACAATAATTGGAGGAAAAAAGAGAAAAAGGGATTTTTTACAATTGTGATAGAAAATACAATAAAGGTCATAAATGTACTGAGAAGAAATTATTCTACATAGATTGTGAATAGAAGGAAGAAAAGGAACAAGAAGCATCAAAAGAGGAGGATATACACTAGGAACGAAACCCAGAGAAAGAAGAAATGAATCTTACCATATCTTGTAATGCATTGACAAGAATTACCACTCCTCAAACTCTCAATATAGAAGGATATATCAAGAGGAAAAAGGTAATATTGTTGATTGATTCAGGTAGTACCCATAACTTTATTCATTGTAAGATAACCAAGGAATTGAATTACTTCTTATATCCAACACTAGAGTGTCAAGTGATGGTTGAAAATGGAGGAACTATAAATTTCTTTGGAAAGTGCCATAATATCAAGCTAGCCATGGGGGAATATGTATTGAATAGTCCAATGCTTTCCATTCCAATGGGTGGTGTTGATGTTATATGGCAATGTCACCTTTGGTAATGATGCAACAAAGGAAGGGTCGACCACGCAATTTTGAATAGGAGCTCCCGTGCCTCTACAACCTTGCCTCCTGTCGCCCTCCGCAGGCCTCTTGCCTGGAAACCCCTGCTGAAGGGCCTCCTGCCTTCCTCCACGACTCCCCCGCAGTCGGACCCCGCTCCCATCCTTCGGCCAGTGCTGCACTTGGCTTCCTCCTGACCTTTCCATGGCTGGGAATGATCCCTCCCAGATGCAAGACAATGAAGACCAGACTGATCTCTTTTCATCTCTCATATCTGAAAATGCAACCACTAGAAACAAACCTACAACTTCAAAGTTCGTTAAGAAACTGGCTGACATCTGAGAAATCTCCCTTCCTCCTAGTCTCCCAAGGAAGGCAGCGATCTCTCTAGTAGAGAGAGGTCTAGTTGGATAATTTACTAGCCCGTGGCCCTCTCCCAGAGCTATTTAGAAATGGGGGAGCACAACTGGAATGCGAACTTCCAAGGAAAAATCGCCATAAGATTTTGTGGAAGGGGTTACTATACATTCCTCTTTGAAACCAAAGAAGACCGGAATCTCATCTTTAGAAATGGTCCCTACTTCATGGATTCAAGAGGTATTTACCTGAATAGATGCTCCCCTGACTTCGACCCAGAAATGGACATACCTAATGCAGTCCCGGTTTGGGTTCGCTTGCCCCATCTTCCTCTTCATTGCTAGGGAGATGAATCGGTTAAAGCCATTGGGAATGTTGTTGGAAAATACATCGATAGATGTGAACCAAAGGATAACATGCATGCTTGTGCAAGGATATGTGTTGAAGTCAACTTAGGAAAGGGCCTTCCAGAAGCAATCAAGATTAAAGTGGATGAATGGACCCATATTCAGCAGCTGGACTATGAATAAATCCCGTTCAAACGTAAGGTATGCCATGAATATGGTCATTTTGCTAATAGGTGTAGTAAACTAAAAGAAAATGAAATGAATGAAAATGATGAAGCTAGTGAAGACACATGGGAACAAGTAAAAAAAAGAAATCAAACCCCAAACAGTCTGGCCCTAAACCATAGCCTCCCCCAAAATTCCAAGCTACTCCCCTCCCCCCCCCTTCCATCTCAACTCAGCGTTTACCCTCTTCTTCAAACCCCTTCAAATCCTTGGAGGACGAAGATCCATCCTCCCCCCTTTCTCCACCTCTAGCCTCTGCTCTAGCTGTCATTCACTCCCCTTCTCAGATCCTCCCCTCACCCCCTCCCACCATAGACCATATCCTAACAAGAAACAAAGTTAAAGAAGAAAGCAACAACTCAGAGCCACCAAAAAAAGCAGGCAGGAAGTCATATAAAGAAATAAGAGATGAAACATCAGCTAAAGAAATGGCCATAGGTACTCAACAACCGATGGACTCTTTTTTGGCCAAGCAAAGAGGAAGCGGAGAAAAGACAAAGGAGAAGAGTGGGGCTCACCAAAAATCCAGTAAGTAATGATTTTGGTCTCTTGGAATAGCAGGGGCCTGGGCTCCTCTCTAAAATCCAACACAGCCCGGCATATAATCAGCCAAGAGCAGCCAGATTTCTTTCTGATACAAGAGACCAAAATGTCCAACCAAAACTTTCAAAAATTTACAAAAAGACACAAAATCTTTACAGGAACAACAACATACTCACTGGGTGCCTCAGGAGGAATAGGCACATTGTGGAACAAGAGAAAATGGGACCTTATCAGACAAAAATCAACTTACTCGTGGGTCAAAATTGACCTCAAAAATAAAAGCACAAAAGAAGAATTTATCGTGCTCAACATTTATGCTCCAAACCATTACAGGGACAAAGCATATTGTTGGGATTCTATCAAATCAGAGTTGCAGACATGTCAAAATAGGAAGGCAGTTCTTGGTGGTGACTTGAACTTAATAAGAAACATTGAAGAAAAGATAGAAGGAAAATATCTTGCTGACCCATCAAGAGATGCTCTGGAAGAAATAATAGAAACTCATAAACTCATCGACATTCCACCATGCAATGGGAAATTTACATGGAACAATAAGAGAGCAGGAACACACAATATCAAAGAAAGACTTGACAGGATCTTAATCCATGAAAGTATAGCAGTAGGATTCTCCTCAAATAAAAGTAAGATCGCCCATGCCACAGCTTCAGATCATAAGCCAGTGTTCTTGATCCTAGATAGAATAGGAAATCTCGACCCAATCCCATTCAAATACAATAAAATATGGGACAACAAGGAGGATTTCCGCAAGATCATCAAAGAAAGTTGGGAGATGGAAGTCATTGGATCCCCCCACTATGTTTGGGAATCCAAATTAAAATTCCTAAGATCAACAATCAAAAAGTGGGGAAAAGAGAATGCAACAAAAGAGAAAAATTAAAAAATCGAGCGACATAGAAAATTGGAAAAATCAAATCAGGAAAAGGAGGCTCAGCAAACATCAAAGGAAGAGCAAACTCAGGAAAAGAAAATCTTCAGGGAATTATATAGGCAGAACAGAGCTGAGGAAGAGGAGCTGAGACAAAAATCAAGGTGCCTCTGGATCAGTGCGGGAGATAAAAACACATCTTTCTTCCATAATAATCTCAAGCTCAGAAGAGCTGGAAATCAAATAGATAAAATCAATGCTGAGGGTAAAGAATTAAGAGAGCAAGAGCAAATCAAAGAGGCAGCCCACAACCACTTCAAATCTCTCTTAACTGCTAACTTTTAGCCTCCTCTGGACAACGTGGATTTCCTCCTACCCATAGAATGTAAAATCAATGAGCAGCAAAACAACGAGTTGGAACAGGAAGTCTTGGAGGAAGAAATTAGAGAAGACGTGTGTAGTATGCAGCTGGACAAGGCTCCCGGGCCTAATGGCTTCACAATTGCTTTTTATAAGACTCATCGGGATATAATAAAGAAATATTTCATCAGTATGGTCAAAAATATTTAAAAAAAACCAAGATGGGAGAAAATACAAAAACTTCCCATTTGGTGCTTATCCCCAAGGAACCAAACCCCCTCTCCTTTGAACGCTTCAGACCCATTTTCCTCTGCAATGTCTCCTACAAAATCATCACCAAAATCTTGGCAAACAGACTGAAAAAATCTCTTGCCCACTCTCATTTCAGAGAACCAAGGAGGATTTGTCCCTAAAAGACAAATAATGGATAATGTCATTTTGGTCCAAGAAGCAATACACAGCAGTTTGCATAGAAATGAAAGAGGTATGATCATAAAACTTGACATGGAAAATGCCCTCGATAGGGTCAATCACCAATATTTAGCAGCTGTTCTCCAGAAGTTTGGAATATCTAACAAATTTATAAACATCAATATGGAATGCATATCAAATCCTTGGACAACTCTCCTAATCAATGGAAGGCCTAGTCGGTACTTCCGAAGTTCCAGAGGACTGAGACAAGGCTGCCCCATTTCACCCTTCCTTTTCATCATCATGGCGGAAACCCTAAGCATACATCTGGAAAATCTAAGGAAACAAAAGGAGATAACAGGCATACGTATAGCGAGAGGAATAAAAGAAATAAATCACTCGTTCTTTGCCGATGACACTCTCTTAATAGGAGGAGCCCGAAGCTTAATTGCAAGGAGATTCAAGAGAATCTTGGACACTTTCCTGGATGTCTCAGGGGGACTGCTTAACAACAAAAAGTGCAGAATATATACTTGGAATGTCTCGCTTCAGGTAATGCAAAGAATCTCTCTAATCATGGACATCCCAGTCTAAAGAAACTGGAGCCACTTCTCCTATCTTGGCCTTCCTCTGGCAAAGGAGGTTGTCAAGTCTGAGATTTGGAACAAGCAGATTGAAAAAATGAGAGGGCTTCTCCAAAGTTGGGGGCTGTCGTGGTTAAACCTAGCGGGCAGGACCATTCTCATTAAAGCTCTTCTTTCAGACCTTCCTATTTATCAGTATGCTGTTACTTTGGCTCCAGCAAGCATTCACAAACAATTGGAGCTAATTATGAGAGGCTTTCTCTGGAAAGGAGGGAAACAAGATACAAAAAAATTCAGTTTGGTCTGATGGGAACAGGTGATCCTCCCCTTCAGAAAAGGTGGAATATCCATCAAAATTCCAAGCCTAACTAATAAAGTGATGGGCTTCAGACTTGTGTGGAGAATGCTAATGGAAAAAGGAAGCTGGTGGGTTGAGGCTCTAAAAAAAAAATACCTTAATGGGCAACACTCCAAGGTACTCACTGATTTGATCATGGAAAGACCATGCATTCCAGCATGGAGACTTATAAAAAAAGTCATTCCCTAAATAAAAAATCATATCAAAGTCCCCTGGAAATGGAAAAGATACAAATCTTTGGATAGATAGAATTATGGGTTCAGAGTCAAGAATTCATCTCCAACAGTTCAGACCCATGAAAATATGGATGGAGGCTAAAATCATTCATTCCTTATATGACATCTCGGTTTGGGACCACAATAGTTGGTCTGCTTGGAGGGACCTCCCTCTCCCAAATCATCTCAAAAATCAGTGGGAAGATCTGAAGAGAACGCTGATGGGAGCTGCCCCAACAAATAAATCCGTTCAAGACAGCTTTGTTTGGGACCCAAGCGGAGGAAAGTTCACTGTGAAAGATGGGTATCAACTCCTCCAATCTAGCAACAACCTAGATAATTGGAACCTTCAGTTAGTAGCTTGGAAGAATGAATGCCTCCCAAAGATAAAAATTTTGCATGGACCCTCCTAAAAGGGAAGATCCTCACTACTGAAAATATTAAAAAAAAAGGGATTCAAGGTCCCTCAATGTGCTGCCTCTGCTGTTCGGAGGAGGAGAGCAGTCAACATCTATTCCTCGATTGCTCCTTTGCCCAACACTATTGGCACCAAATTATCAGCCCTTTGAGGTATCCTAGAGAAAACTTTGATCAGCTCACAACTCTTAACAAAAATTGGGAAAAAGGCTACCCCCATGCAAGAAAATGTTGAAAAGTGTGCAACAAGAAATGCTTGTTGAGAATGCAACAAGATGATGGAGCTTAGTGGAACGGAGTCGCCTTCACTAAGTGGGCCCGCAGGCTATTTTTGGCTCAAGTCTATTTTTAGACTATGTCTATTTTTAGACAT
>APFE030929521.1:109650-120392 GCA_000404065.3 Pinus taeda | reverse complement strand
TTATCTGCATAATGAAAAAGGCAATATGGGAGATTCCAATCACGTTCCAAGGCATTTTTTAAAATGTGGATGTGACAAAAGGTTGTTGTCGAAGGTGTTGTTTTTTTTATAGCACACTAACACTTTACAACAATGAACTAACAATATTCATGATGAAAAGAGCAATATGGAAGATTTATCCCATAATGAAAAAGGCAATATGGGAGATTCCAATCACGTTCCAAGGCATTTTTTAAAATGTGGATGTGACAAAAGGTTGTTGTGGAAGGTGTTGTTTGTATATGGGAAATTTCTTTATCATTGTGTATAATCCTAATGTTGATAGATATGTCTACTAAGTGGTTCCAGTTAATGGGGCATTGATTTGAGCATTCAATATATTTTTATTCTTTATCAAAGTATTCTCTTGTTGTATTTATGTTCTTCAATTTATGCCTTACGGCGTTTCCTTTGCAACGTCTGGTGCAAATGCTAGTGTAAGTTTAGGTTTTATATTCTACTTTAAAACGTTAATATATATTTTAGAAAACTACAATTAAGTGTTACTTTATATTGCGTTTATGTTTTGATACTATGTATGGTTATTTTAACATATATTATGTTTATTTATTAAAATAAAATCCTAATTCCTATCTCTCATTTTTTTTATTATTGAATTTTCTTTACTTACAATATATATACACATATGTTATTTATATTTTAATACAAATACCAAATGTACAATAATTTTTATATATTTAACACGATAAAATCTAATTTATACTATACATAAAATTTATAACATGGTTTATTATTATATACCATTTAGATTTATTTATATATAATATTAATATGTTGCCATTTATTTAGATACATGTTAATACTTATTTTATTTTACATGTTTTTTTAGGTAATTACGAAAATGTTATGGATTGTTTTAAGTGGAAATGAAGTAAACATATTAATAAATTGTCATTGTCATGTTATCAAGCTTAACCCTCAAACTAGTAAAAACAATGGTATTAACCAAGTTAAATAAAGGGTTTCCATAATATCGGGGGTTTTAGCCACACCAGGTAGGTGCTAGGATTTTTGAATTCCACATTTGTAACCCTTAGCCCTAAAGGACTTGCCCCTCATCCTTTGAAGAATTTAGACTTATTTCACTATGTAATCTTGCTTATAAACTTATTTCTAAAATGACTACTAATATGCATGTCAAGTGTAATTTTAGATTAACATTTGGATTCCCCTTCAATAGGAAAATTTGTGATGCTTTGGGAATAGCTAAAAAAGGAATGCATTCAATCAATACTTAAAAAAATCCAACAGCCATGACAAAAATAGATCATGCACAAGCATGTGATAAAGTGAATTAGTTATATATAAAATTGTTGTTGCTTTAGTTGGGTATGAATTTGCAAATTGTCTGTTGGATAAAGGGATGTCCATCATCATCATCCTCTGTTGTTTTAATAAATGGGCCACCTTTGGGTTTTTTTAATGTCGCAAGGGGTATCCAATAAAGATGTCCTTTATCCCCTTTTCTATTTCCTTTGGTTATTGAAGGGTTGAATATGTTAATAAAGGATGCAAGGAGGAGAGAGCTAATGAAAAGGATAAAAATATATGATTTAATGGCTTTTCACATTTTCTCTTTGTAGATGATATCATGATTTTTGGTCAAGCATACATTAGGGATTTGAGAAGCATAAAGGAGAATATGGGCTTATATTGCAAAGTTATGGGTACCAACGCATACAAGATGAATTCCTTGATATTGTTCAATGAGCTAGGACAAGAGATAAATACTCAAGCTATAAATTCACTTCCTATGATTCATTTTATCTTAATCATGGAATAAAGTGCATTGGTTTTAAACTAAAACCAAATGATTATAGATATGTTGAGTTGATCTAGTTTTCAACAAAATAAAAAATAGGTTCATTATCTGGTGCAATATATGGTTGAGCTATGTTACATAAGTGGATCAAATCCCACCTATATGTCCTCCTTTCTTAAAAAATGTGTGGAAGATGCGAGGGGTGGGGTATTGTTGGTACACCTCTCTGTGAATTTAATTGCTTCAAGATTCAACATTAAATTATCAACGAGGATGTTTATAAACTTCGAGATACAACACTATATCTGTAGAGGTTATATTATTGATGGGTTTCTATCATATCATTACGAAAGGAGATGACATGGAAAATCAAATCAAACCTAAAGTAAACTCACAGGGAACCCATCCTCTGAACAATAAACTTAAGGAAGATTGTTATAAGGATTTCATGAGACAATCTTATTGTAAAAGACAATTGTTGCATGCTTATTCAAGTAACCTTAAAGTAAATCTCATATTTGGTTCACTGTGAGGGTAAAGAACACAAGCAAAGGTAGGGAAAGGGAAAGAATCTAACTCTACTAAGGCCACTAAGGTTTCCTATAATGTCCTTGATTTGCAATATCTTGTTTATCATGTTGACTGGACCAAACGATCACTGTGGAGCCAAGAGGGAAACAAAGCCTAACATTGCCCCTAGTGCACACTCTTCATTCTTTGCAATTCAAAAGTAAAGCCATTAAAATCAATGAATTTTGTGGTAACACGCCAAAATGCACATAGAAATGAAACCTATCTACTTTTGCATGGAAAAGAGAGGCTTGGCTAAGGTTCAATTTCATGAGCTCATGCACAGACTATTCATATGAATTTATATTATGCTTTGGGCAAGGGAATGGGTATTTTTTTGTATAACTATAACACACACACATAGACAACATCGGCATACACACTTATGAAAAAAAAATAACGCAAATAATATTGGATACCTACAACACAAAAATATGTTAGCACATTAACACATATGTGTGATAGCAATGCAATCATAAATATGCATTAGGCAATGTTAAAATACACAGCAACAATGTGAGAAGAAATACACAACAAACATATACACCACAAAACGAACCAAAGCAGGATATTCGAAATAGAGTATTATCACATACATTCGAAGAAATATTATACAGTGAAATTGCAAGGCAGACATGATTGGATTGGTAGGTCATTCCAACCAACTACATCTCCTGCATTAAAGATCTAAACCAAATGAATAATTTTCATAGGAACCATATATAAAACAACACCAATGCACTACATTTGTATTAGCTCGATCCCAATGAATTACATGTCAAAATAGTGTAGGTAAACCCTAAAATGGATCTAAGATAAAAACACAATTCTGATCAATCTGTTCTCCTATTTTCTTCTTGCCTCTCATGGAATGCACAAAGGGTCAAGATTTAAACGATTAAATGGGAAATAGGAGTGAGAAGGCAATCTAGGGGATCCTAGGACTCGCTCATTAATTACAATGACAATCTCAGCAAGAGCTAAGAAAAGGAAACACAAGTGGATTCCCCATCCAGTTAAATACATTGATCCAACTCTTTCAACTGCAAACAAGTTATATGTGTACAATTCGACAAATCAAATTGTGCAAGCCCGATGGCTATGTTACCATTCCCAAATTTGAGGTTTCGTAAGCATGAGTTTGACCAATGACCAATGCATATCTAACTGCCCAAGAACTAATCTGATGGACCCCAAAGCATATGGGCTATGTGTGGAATAAAACCCATGTCGCCCTTTATATCCAAAAGTAGTGGAACCATCATAAACTTCGACCTCAATTACAAGAACCCATAGAGGTTACTGTATCTACTCAAAACCACCATTAATAACATAAAACCTATAATTATGTCTACTAATCATTCTAAAGCATTGGAATAAATATATAATATCAACAATTTAACTTGTAGGTTTCTTTTAATGATTTTTCTGTGGAAAAGGCATGAGCAAGTGACATTACTCAGTTAAAATGGGTGTCATAAGGGGTCAAAAAGGAGGAATATTGGCAATAAAACTATGTCAATTTTGAGCCCTAAAATCTCCCCATGCTGAATTTATTGTGTGCCCTCACACAACGAAATACAAAATTGTTAATCTGGTATGATATTGATCAAGTTGGGTGTTAGTGACCAAAGCACAAACGTTATCAAAATTGTTATAGTTTTGTTGAGCTAGTGGGTGCTAATGGAGATATTCACATTAGCCCATTCTTATTTCTTGTTGCCTTCAATTTATTTTCCTTTGTTTTGTTATGAATGGCCAAGTAATGGTTCTTTTGGCACCATTTCTTTGCCAATTTATGCATTTTCCTATTCTTTGCGACCAACCTATCAATTTCTTCATGTAGCTAAGCATTTTTACTTTTTAGGATAGAGTTCGTGTTCTTAACATAATGATCCAACACCTTGAACTCTTCCATTGTGACCTTCAGTTTTGAATTTCTCTTGTCTTTCTTTCTTAGCTTTGCAAGTGAAGTCCAACTTGGGATAGTGGATGATGTAGTTGGTATAAGCTACTCGTAGTGTTCAATGGTATTCTCTAGATGGATCGATTATGTCATGATGATGGACATCATAAATCTTGGGGCTAAAACATTTGGTTTTGGGTCTTTTAAATGAAGAAGTTATGGTTTCTTTTTATTTTTCATGGTTGAATGTAGTAGGATTAATGATAAATGTAGCTTCTTTGGAAGGCTCAGGGGGTATGGCTTGTTTGGAATCTCAAGGACAAAGAAAGGGAGAGGATCCTTTGAGATGCTCTATAGGGAGAAAGGAGGCCTCCTCACTTTATTATAGTGACCATTTATTTGTCATGCTTCTAGTCACCCTTCTAGTGACAATAGGCTCCTTTCTCATTCTGTCAGCCTTCTTTGGGTTTTCCCCACATTGTTCAATTTTAAATACATTATCATCACTATTGTTTTTCTCTTTTTTCTCATCTCCTTTTTCACTGCTACCTTATTCAACTATTTCTATGTTAGTTTCTCTAGGTGCTCTCCTTGGAAATTGGGGTTGAGCATTGAACTGATTTCTGGAAATAAAAGTTTCCTAGGAATTTTCCCTTCTCATGATTTCTTCTAAAATTAAAATATTTATTAACTCGTGAAGATATAGGCTATGATTAACATTTCTAGGGTTCTATTGCACTCTTGTTTCCACATGACAAAGACTCTTATGCAAATAAAATTGGAAATTGACAAGTTCACCTGCTTCAAGATGGAGTAACAATTTGATATGGTAAAGAAATATTATCGCATATCTTCCTTCACACATAATATAATTTTTTGTGACAAAGAGAAATTTCCACCATTTTTAAATGATCCATGACCTCAAGACCCATTTTCCCTAGTTGAGATTCAAGTCTTTTGACTGTAGAAATCGTCTTGACACCCTCTTCTCGATTTTGCTTATTTTTGGACCATCAATCGCCAGTCTAGGAGGGTCTAGTGGCTTGGGTCGCTAACTCCTCTGAAATGGCCATGAAAAGTTCCCCAATGTGACTAATCAATCCATCAAATCCCTATGTAAAACCCTAAGTGACGACATTGTCATACCCACAAAATATATAGATCAATGGAAACCATCCCATGTTTGTGAGCATAGGTTTACATGCATTGTATTCAATATATCCTTCCAAAAATTTAAATTGAAAGGGATCTTGGATTACTAAGCCTAATTTCCCATGTCAACTCAGTGGAATAAGCGTCAAGGTGCTCTACATTTCAACAGTTCTTCTCCATTCACAAAGTGGGATGCTTGAATTGAGAATGGGAGAATGAATTGAGTAGAAAGTCGAGTTTTTTATCAAGGGAGTTTGTCCTAAGTTTTATTGATTGTACAAGTAGAGAGGCACTTTGTTGAATGATCATGCATGTAAATCATGTCAATAAATAATGAGTGTTGATTAGTGGAAATGGCTGAAAGAACAATGGTAGAATTCGACGTGACAAGGAATCATGGTGAGGGATGTCGTATGAGGTGGTGGAGAAAGTCACTTATGTTAATAATAATCAAGGTTTTGTTGTATATGATTTCAAGTCTTAACATATTAAAAGAACTTAATTTAGTATGCATACATTCAATCATACCATATGATTTGAAATATGTTTGCAAACATAACCTTGAAACTAATATGCTACGAAAATATTGAGGTTGCCAATCATGAGAATGTTGATGTTGCTAAGTGCTAAAGTGTTGATGTTATTAGACATAAATTTTTCAGACAAGTTTTGGTGTGTTTATCAAAAGAAGAATTGATCACCTTGTTGAATAGTTGAACCAAATTGATCCTTTTTATTGAAGAAGATCTAAAGGTTGGAGGAAGAGCAAAAGGGATCCTAAAGTCATATGGTAGCTTTAGACACTCATACAATGATAATATGTTAATGAAGAACCCAAGAAAGTGTAAGTTGTCTCAACTTGGAATGCTATTGGTAGTCATGTAACCATTATGTCACTTACAAGATTGCGTGTTGGTTACAGGAAAACCTATAGGTGCATGAAAATTGTTGTTGATGCTTCCTTTGACCTTTCCAAGGACCAAACTCCTGCAAGTTGATGTTTTGAAGGCTCCAAAAGTGTTTTTAGTAACAAATAATAATGAAAATTTAATGTTAAAGATAACCATGTAAGATTGATGTTGGAGGGAAACTGATGTTTAATATCTCTTATGTTGTGCCAGTTTTTCTTGAGACAAAGAAACTAGACTGTTGATGTTAGTATTGAAACTTTTATTTTTATTTTCGTTTTTACAAATTAAACGAAAAGATAAATCGATGAATAGGGGGTTAGCTCATGAAAATAGTTGTGGTGGAGGCCATCACTAGTTGAGTTCCAAGATTAGCAAGAATGGTCGTATCAAGATTTGTAATGAAAAGGCCTTTTATGACCCTAGTTTGTGACTAAATAAACATTGTTATTCAAAGAGATCAAAGGCAGAAAAACTCCCTAATTTTGACACGATATCATTGTGCTTCTCCTATAACTAATGACCTCCCTTTTGTTAGAATATTTAGAGTATTTACTCATCAGTTGCCCATTTTTTCAAGCAAAATTCCTATCCAGTTACACCAAAGACTGGTTTTCACAATTGGAATTTTATTTTTACATTTACATTTTTATTTTAATTTTTTTCAAATATTCTTTTATATATCCTTTTTCACTTAAAAAAAAAAAAAAACCTTTGGAAAGGAAGAAAGAGAGAGGGAATAAAGGACAAATTATAGCAAGTTGAGAACCCATGTTGCCCACTACTTCCATCTCGGACTATTATGAGACATGTTGAATGAACTCTTCTCGGTTAAGGGGCTTTTGCTATACCTTCAACATGTTTCAATTAACCAAAGAATAAGTTCTCTCCTTGTCAATTTTCTTGATTCTAACCAAACCATTACCTAAGATCCAATCAATCTTGTACAAACCCATCCAACGTGTAGTGAACTTTCCTTTGAAATCTTTAAATCTTGAACAAAAAAGGAGAGCCTAGTCACTTGGTTTGAAGTGCTTTTTTCAGATGAACTTTATGTGTCATCTATTCCTCTAGTGTTGCATGAGAGTTGTATGTTGAATGGCCTCTTGATGCATCTCATCCAACTTTTTTAATTGAGTTATTATTTGTTGTTGGGCTTCTAAAAGGTCCATCCACAATTGAACGACGATTCTGAATTTTTTTACCCAAAACTTTACTAGGAGAAAAATACACTTTCCATACACCAGCTCATGTGGTGTAAATCCATCTATATCCCTCCATATGGTCCTATAGGCCCAAAGTGCCTCGAGAAGTCGATCTACTAAATCTTTATGATGTATCTACGTAGTATTGGTCAAGATTGCTTCAAGGACCTTATTAGTCTATTCCACTTGCCCATTGTCTTTTTTATGGTATAGAGAAGACTTCTAGTGCATGATCTTGTATTGTGCAGTGATGGTTTGCACCAGTTTTGATGTAAATTATGTTCCCTGATCTGTCACAATTTCTCTTTGCACACCAAAATGGATAATAATATTCTCGAATGGAAATGAAACAATAGTTTATTTAGTAGCATGGAGAAGGGATTTAGCCTCTACCCATTTAGTTACGTAATATTGTGCAAACTAATTGAACCTCTTGCCTCTATAAATTAGAGCAATTGGTCCTACAAAGTCCATAGCCAAATTTTCAAAAGGTCAGTGAGTACTTGTGACTAAAGAGGTATCTTGTCAGATTGCATTGGGCAGCTATTTCATTGACAGTTATGACATTTTCAAAAATATTCTTTGGCATCCCTGAAAAGAGTAGGCCCATAGTATCTTAATGGAAGAGCCTTGTATGTTCTTCTTTTGTCAGTGAAATTTCCTCCACATGGTTCGTTGTGACATGCTTTTAAGATATCAAACTTTCATCTTCGTGTACACATTTTCTAATAATAATCCCTAACCTTGTACTGAATAGATATCCTTCAATCCAAGAGTAGGAGGCATTATCTCTAATGATGATCTGGAATTAAATAGGAATGCAACAAATTACAGATATAACCATAAATACAAAGATGCAGTAGAAATAACACTTCATTTCATTAATATCAAATACTAAAATATGCTTACAAACAGAATGGAAATAAGACTAGCTCGGGCGATGGTAGCTTATCCCTGAGAAGAGATGTTGCATCTACATGCCTTTAAAATGTGTTACAATGAGGCTTGAAGGCCTATTTATTGTTGAGAAACAATGGAAAACCCTAAACATCCAAAAACCTAACCCTAGGAGATGAAGCGCCAAACTATGGGCCCCGTTTGGGTAAATTGGTACATCAACTTCCTGGGGTCCTAACTTTAGCATACGATCTTTGTTTCACACGCACAATACCTCGTTAGAAAGATCTATCCGAGGACTACAACTTTTGAGTGACCCACATGGGTTTATGGTTTTCCCAAAAAACATCATTTAGCGCCTCAAAACGGCTCCGGAAGTTAAGGACCCGAAAAAACTGCCAAAAATAGTAAATTGTGCTACAAATAAGGAAACTGAAAAACCAAAAGAAACAATGGTGGGGGTCCAAGTGGAATAGGCAAGTAGCCACCAATATCCACCAAGATCACTCCTCCCCCCTTAGGAAGCAATGGCCCCCATTGCATTGAGTTCCTCCATGAGATGAGGAAACTTTTGCTGAACTTGGTCCCTGGTGAGTTACTTGCCCTGGTGAAGGAGTTGGCCTGCTTTGACAACTCAATATAGTTGGATCCTTTGTTGTCGGGTGTTCTTGATATGCGTGTCCATGATCCGATCAGTTGTGGCTTCCTCCATGCAATTTGGATTTAACTCTATAGGTGTGAGTTGTTCTGCAATGTGTGATGTGTCCAGCAATGGTGGGAAGTATGGTCAAAGGCAGTCCACATTGAACACTAGGTGAAGGCCAAGGAATGGGGGAATGTTGAGCTCAAATGCATTGTCTCCCATAGCCTTGGTAATGGTGTAAGGACCATATCAAAGTGATCTGAGTTTCTGATAGGCTCCGGTAAGGCATTCCTTCTACAAATGCAACCAGACTTTGTCGCCTACCTGAAACTTGTGTGGCACCTGATGTTGATCATATCGTTGCTTGTACTTGGAATTTGATTTCTCCATAATGTCATGGACCTGTTGGAAGATATGTTTGATGTTCTCAATGAAGTTGTTTGCATTATCGTCTTCCGACTCGACATGAGTTGAATTTGCCTAAGTAGCTACAAATGGTATGGCCACATCAATGGGACATGGTGGCTGGAATCCCAAGCCCACCTGAAAATGGTTGTTGCCAGTGAAGTTGTGGAGAGCCTGGTTATAGTTGTGTTGTACATAGGGGAGGCTCTCATCCCATGTTCTTGGATGCTTTGAGTTATACATGTGTAGAATGTGTATGATCATCCTGTTGACAACCTCTGTCTGGCCATCAGTTTGGGGATGGAAAGTTGTGGACTTAGTGAGCTTGGTGTCCAGCATCGACCAGAGACTGGACCAAAATGTACTTTTAGCCTGTTATCCCGATCTGAGATGATAGGTTGTGGGATCCAAAAGTGTACCCACACTCGTTCAAAGAAGAGTTAGCAGTGGCTTTTGTTGTGATATTCTTCTTGCGGGCCACCATAATGGCCATCTTCAAGAATCTTTCGACTACCACAAAAACACAGTCATTGCCATTCTTAATAGAAGGAAGGCCTGACATGTAATCCATGGAGATGGATTCCCAAGGTCGACTAGGGGTAGGAAGCGGAGTATAGAGGCCTTTCTTCTTGATGGTTGGTTTGGCAATGGCGCAGGCAGTGCAGGATCTGATGTACTTCCCAACATCTTGTCAAAGATTCGGCCAATAGAGATACTTCTGCAGTATTGCCACTGTTTTATTGACCCCGAAATGCCCAACAGCCCGATTGTAGTGCACTTCCCAAATAATCTTGGCTTGCTCACTTGATGGAACAGAAAAGTGTCCCAAGTGGCATAGCAGGGAATCCTGGAGGTAAAAATATGGAACTTGCTGACCCTCCAAGAGCATTTGGTATGTGTGGCCGAATTCTGGGATACTTTTGTAGAGAAGTGGCCAATCAGAAATCTCGTGCCCACAAGAGTTGAGCACGGTGGTTAACGCCATGATCGGTGGTCGGGGAAGGCAGTCTGCAACATTGTTGGTGCTACCCTTCTTATACTTGATATTCAAATGGAACTGCTACAGGTATGTGGACCACTTCTCATGGCGATCATTCTGCAACTTCCCTTGCATCTCTCCATGGTATAATAAATGGGCGAATCTCCATGGTATATAGGAAAAATGGAAGGCGATTTTATCAATAATATGATATGTATATATAATCTTTTGGCGAATCTCTCACCAGGCATGGCG